>SNQJ01S0009629.1:0-13364 GCA_010110895.2 Picea sitchensis | reverse complement strand
ACAGAGACACATTTTCACGAGGAAACCCATAAAGGGAGAAAACCTCTTCTTCTTCGAAATGATAGGCAGTCTTTTTCTGATCTGTACATCATTTACAATTGAGCACCAACTCAATGTGAGGCTGCTACCTCTATTTTACAAGCTGCAACTTTCTTGAGAGCTCCAACTCTCTGGTTTCTCTAGCACCTACTAGAAGGAAGCAACAACTCCCTGAAAACTCCAGCACCAACTGGATGGAAGCACCAACTTCCAGTTACACAGGCTCCAACCTGCATAACAGAGAACATCTGTTCTCCCTAGCACCACCCTGCCACCCTAGTTTCACTGGCTGAAACCAGATGGAAGATACAACTTCCTGTGTTCAAGCACCCACTTGAACTTCTGAGGACAACAGTCCTCCTGAGCACCTCCCAACCTCCCTAAAATATAAATGATTAAATAAACATTCAATTTTACAGATAAGTCAATTCATACCAATTTTACTTTGTTCTGTAAATCATGTCTTCTGCTGCTTGCTCTATATTTTTGCTATGCTTCTTCTCATCTCTATCGTTCTGCTCTGCTTCTGTTCTGCTCTATCATTCTGCTCTACTTCTGTTCTTCTCTATCATTCTGCTCTGCTTCTGTTCTTCTCTATCGTTAAATTTCATGTGCAGCATCTTCTCCTTTCTCCTTTCTAACTGCTTCGTTCTTTTTCCATTCAGAACACCTACCCTAATTCAGTCTCGCTCATTTTCTTTTATACCATTCCTTAATGATTCCACTTCCCCTTCCAATAGGAAATCCGAGGACATCTGTCTTGGCAACTGAAACGCTAACCAATTCGTCATCATAAGTCTGTTTCACTCAACAGATTCATAACTGAAGCGTTAATGTGTGAGGAACAACTGCAACCCTCCGATCAATGCCTGATCCAACGGTTCAGATCCCATCGAGATTTCACTCATCGCAAATTCGGCATTCTCATTTTCAATATGCACATGTACTCAGAACCCCTGATTCTCTGATTCCCGATATCCTCCTTTCCCGAGCTTTAGCCCCTTCCGGCTACACAATGGTCCATGTGACCATCTATCATGTGACTGTCACCATACCTCTCATCGGGGTTTCGGGGTTTTGCACTTCCTGATGTCGAGAGTTTCTCACCTCTCCAATCCCCGATTACCGATGCACCCCTTTCCATGCGCTAGCCCTGCTGGCTATAGGCCTTGGCCCCATAAGACCGTCAACACATGACCTCGGTCAAACCTTTCATCGGGGTTTCGGCGTTTTCGATGTCACTATGCACATGCCTCCGGGATTCCCGATCCCCGATTTCCGGATGATGGAGATCAACGGTCCAGATCTCATTCTTAATCCAATGGCCGTGATTACATCGCAAAATCGCATATCGCGATTTCAGAGTTTCTGTTGCAGTGTGTTCTTGACATATCAAAGTCTCAATTGCCGATGCCTCTGCTGACGTCACACGTGATTTGGCACGTGTTAGATCCTGCCACGTGTCACTCTGATTCATGAATTGTATATGCCTGAAGTGTTAGATCTGCCTAACACCTGTCATTACCTGGTTGTGCCACGTGTCCCTAGCTGACGTGGACTGTTGTCGCGAATTAGATCGACGGTCTAGATCACATGTTGATCTGACGGTTGAGATTCAGTCGAGATTTCACATATCGCGAAATCGGGGTTTTCGTTGCATTGTGTTCTTTGCATTATGAAATCCCGATCCCCGAAACTCTGATGAGGCCTCCTGGCAGCCACGCGTCCATACGAATGAATGGTCCAGATCCCTGCTTGTTTTAACGGCTACGATCAAATCGCGAAATCGTGTATCGCAGTTTCAGGGTTTTCGTTGTCAAGTGAACTTTGCATATTGAAATCCCGATCCCTGAATCTCCGATGGCTTATGTCCCTCGCAACTTCTGCAGATCTGACGGTTGTCGTCCTTTCAGGAAATTTGGATGGGATCCAACGGTCACTGGATCTCTGTCTTCCTTCTTCTCTGTAAACTCTTGCTGCGCGCATTTTCTTCAATGTTGTTCCTCCTGTTGATTTTATCCTTCTTATCCCGCCATCTCCACTGTTGCCATTAATGACAACAATCATCAACACGCATTCATTGCTTGTTCAATATTTGCCAACAAAGTTTTATTTTCTTGGAATGATTTTATTGTTGCACTTAAAAGGAAATTTTATCCATTAGCATACATGCAACAAGATATCATGGATTGACAAAATTTTAGACAAGCTAAAGGGAAAAGTGTGCAAAGATACATTCAATAATTTAGAAGAAGATATTTTATTTTGGGTATAGATTTATCTTGTCACGAAACTTTACTCAAATACATTGGAGGATTGCATAGTTATTTGAGACACACAATTCTCATGTTTAACCCTACAAATATAGATTAATTTTGTATAAACAAAAATCACTTGGAAGCAAGAGGGAAGAATACTCCTCAAGAGGGAAACAATAATCCATTTTTAATGGAGACACGGGAAAGAGGAAATTCAAAGGAAATGGAAGGAATAATTCTTTAGTGAAGAAAGAGGGAGAAAAACTCACATGTATAAATTGTTCAAAAGATGGCCATGATGAAGACCATTGTTGGAAACTTCATCTTGAAATGAGACCCAAAAAGTTCAAATACAAGGGGAAACCAAAGACAATTGCAACTACATAACATGATTTAGGATCTAATTCTGGTGATGAAAGAAAAATCACATCCATGGGTTTTCAAGGTAAGAACCATATTGCAAGTACTATTTCTTCAATTAGTAGCCTCAATGAAACTCAAAATGAAAAAGAAATAATAGAGTTTTTCCACATAAGGGTTATTTCAAAGCATACCAATATAGCTACTCTATTTGATACAGGATCTCAAGCAAACCTCATTTCTGAAGACACAGTTAAGAAATTGCATTTGGAAACTACTCCTCATACTAAACCATATCCTCTAGGATGGAAATGTGGCAATTCCAAATTTCATGTGACAAGAGGATGTAAACTTAGATTTTCCATCACTGCAAACTTTATAGATGAGGTAGAGCTTGATGTCCTTCCATTGGATATTAGTGGTATTGTGTTGGGAAGCCCATATTTATATGATATGGGAGCCATCTTTCATAGTCATGAGAACATATATCATTTGTTTAAAAATGGATTTGAGTACATTGTTAGAGCACATACAAAGAAGTTGAATTTGCCACTTGTAAACGCTGGAAAAATCAAGAGATTGGTCAAAATTAGTAAGAAATTTGTACTCTTGATGATCAAACCCAAAGAAAATGTTGAAAAAGAATCTTTCCAAGGTTGTGATGAAAATTTAAAATCAGATTTATATGTAGTTGTTAACCAATATGATGAGATGTTTCAGGAACCAAAATGATTGCCTCCTAAAAGGGGTATCCAACATGAGATTCAATTGCGGCAATATTATCCTCTTCGAAACATTGGTATGTACAGGATGTCATTCATGGAGAATGTTGAAATTAAAAAACAAATACAAGAATTTCTTGAAAAAGGGGTTATCATGCCAACCACATTCCCATCCAGGTCACCAATTGTTTTGGTACTAAAGAAAGATGGTACATGGTGCAGGTGTGTAGATTTCAGAGCTTTGAACAATATTATGGTAAAGAATTGTTATCCTCTTCCTATAATTGATGATTTTCTTGATCAATTGCAAGATGTTAAGTATTTTAATAAGTTGGATTTGATAAGTGGATATCATTAGATTAGTATTGTTAAAGGAGATACATGGAAGACATCTTTCAAGACAAATCAAGGTTTGTTTGAATGGATTGTTATGCCATTTGGGATTTGTAATGCTCCTGCTACATTCATGAGAGTTATGAATGATGTTTTACGACATTTTCTTGATGATTGTGTGATTGTATAATTGGATTACATCTTGATATTTAGTAAATCTCGTGAAGAGCATGTTATGCATGTAAAGAAAGTTTTAGATTTCTTGAAGAAATAAATTTTGTTTTTAAAGATGTCTAAATGTGAGTTTGGAAAGACCTCACTTGTTTACTTGGGGAATATTGTTGGAGGAGGAGAATTTAAAATAGATCCTTCCAAGGTCAAATTCATTTTGGATTGGCCCAATCCCAACAATGTAACAAAGGTAAGAAGATTTTTGGGAGCATCCCAATATTGGAGAAAATGTATTGCTAAATTCTCTTCAATTGCAGCTCCATTACATGCATTGACAAGCATCAAGCAAGTTTTCCAATGGGGAGGCAAGCAACAAAAATATTTTGATGCATTGAAGGAGAATATTAGTTCATCTCTAGTTATTTCACTTCCTAATTTGAGATATCCATTTGAGATACAAAGATATGCAAGTAACTATGCAATGGGAGAAGTCTTGTTGCAACATGGTAAGCCCATTTGTTTTCATCATGAAACTTTTAATGGTGTTGTGATTAATTATCCTACATATGATAAGGAGTTGTATGCATTGGTGCAAAGTGTGAAAAAATGGAAACATTATTTGTTTGGAAAAGAAACTATCATTCACACAGATCATCAACCATCAGAACACTTACAATAAAAAATAAAGCTACAACAAGAAAGACACTTTAGATGGATGGGTTTCCTACAATAATTCCACTTGGTTATTAGGTATAAGTAAGGAATTTAGAATAAATTTGTTGATATCCTTTATAGGCCTATTGTTAGTGCTTCAGTTATTCTTAAGCAAATTCTACCATGCATGAGAGTTATGTTGAACAATATGCTTTATATGTTGATTTTAAAGAGGTTTATCCAACTTTGTGTCATTCTAACCAAGTTGAGGAATTTGATTACCATGTGCATGATATAATTTTGTATCATATTGGGAATCTATGTATTCCACAGAGTGAAAGCATCAACATCATAAGGGAAGCACATTCTTCTCTTATTGTTGGCCACTTTGGTGTAGGAAATACGATGGATAATTTGAAAAGGTATTTATGTTGGCCTAAAATGAATGAAAGTGTTTCAATATATGTAAGAGGATGTTATTTATGTGATACAAGTAAGCCTAGAAATATAAAGTTTGGTTTGTATACTCCACTTCTAGTTCCATCTTGCCCTTGGGAAATCATTTCCATGGACTTTGTAGCATGATTACCTATGTCTAAAAAGAATCATTATTATCTTTATGTTATGGTTGATCGTTTCATCAAAAAGTGTATTTTGATGCCTCGTACGAAGCAGGTTGTATCTAAACAAACAAAACAAATGTTCTTTCATCATGTTTGCGTACATTTTGGGTTGCCCAAATGCATTATTTATGATCGAGATTATTGATTTTTTGCGAACTTTTGGTCAATCTTATGGGCACTCATGGACACCAAGCTGAAAAAGAGAACAAAATTTCATCCACAAACTGATGTTCAAACATAGGTGGTGAATAGAACAATAGCACATCTTCTTCATGGTTATTGCAGCAAAAATCCTAAACTTTGGGATGAGCAGCTATGCTACATTCAAAATCCTTATAACCGGGCTAAGAATTCATCGACTCAAACATATCCATTTGAGGCATGTTTTGGTTATTTTCCAAAATCTCCTTTATATTTTATCTTTTGGAAGGATGTTGTTATTGATGGTCATTATGACATTGATAGAGAAAAGAAATTCATTGAACAAATTCAGTTGGTGCATCAAATGGTACAAGAACAATTGTAAAAGATCCAAGCCAAGTACAAGACAAGACATGAAAAGCATTGTATTGATCACAGTTTCCAAGTTGGAGATAAATTTTGGCTTTACGTTAGCAAAGACATGATTAAAGGAGAAGGTAAAAAATTGAAACCAATTAGATATGAACCTTTCAAGATTCTTGAAAAGATTGGTGACAATGCCTTCCATTTGGATTTGCCTCCTTATATGAAAATGTATGCAGTTGTTAATGTTGATAATTTGAGATTGTATGAGCCTCCTTTTATTGATGATCAAGGAGAGCATGTTCATATTCCTTCCATAGATGACTTCTCACCAGAATATCTTTTAGAATTGCATGAGAATACAATCCTTGAGAGAAAGATAAGAACTTCAAAATGAGGGAATGTGGAGTACCTTCATGTGGGTCTTAAAGGCACAAATCAAAGAAAAGATAAATGGATTGAGGTTGGAAAGGTGAGGCAAATGTACCCTCATCTCCATGTTGAACGAAAGTAGTCTTTTGTGTTGATTAAGGTTGGTTTTCATTGATGTCAACCCTTGAAGAAAGATCAGTAGCACAAAGGTTTGGGTAATGGACCCAAGTTTGTTTGATGTAAAGATAACTCATTATTTTCTTGTCATGGTTGATACGAAGTACAAATGGATGAACTCCAAATTGGTCCCCTTATGGTGAAAGCCCTCACGGGAAGACACTTTGTGGATTGAGTTATCCTAGAAGTATGGTTAGAGAACCCATGCTTAATTATGGAATAATGAGATCAAGGTCAGTGAATTTGTTAGTGAACCTATCTTAGATGGATAGTGCTTATCATGCCATTTTTGGTGGTATGTGGACCATCACATAACCCCTCATAATTAGAGATTTATGGCCATATAAAGTTGAAGAACCCTCATGAGTCATATAGAAGCCCACAAAAGTCAAGTGTTTGCAAAAGAAATTATTTAAATAATAAAGTAAATGGAGAAATCCCTAAACTAAGGAAAGTGTGATGCTACATGAAAGTATAACTAAGAGGCAAATCTCTCTCATTTAAACACACTTGAATATCATTGAATATCTATTTTTGTGAAAGGTTATTTGCACAAGTATTATTTATAGAGAAAATTTGCAGCAGAAAAAGTGTGGCAGGAAAAGTGTGATAGAAAAAGTGTGGTAGGAAAAGTGTGGCAGAAAAAGTGCACCAAGAAAACTGTGGCAGAAAAAGTGTGATAGAAAAATTGTGGCAAAAAAATCGCGGTAGAAAAAGTGCAGCACAAAAAGTGCAGCACAAAAAGTGCAGCAAAAAGGTGCAACAGAAAAATCGTGGCACAAAAATCGCAGTAGAAAAAGTGTGGCAAAAAAATCGCGACAGAAAAACTACGGCAGACAAATCACGACAGATAAAGTTCGACAGAAAAATCACGGCAACAACATGGTTGGGGTCTATTTATGAGAGATATGGAACATCTTCTTTGATGTATGTTTTGTGAGGTAGGTTTTATCTCTTGATATGGTATTGAATGTTCAATATTTCTACATATATCATATTTGTTTAGGGATACAATTTTTATTTTGTTGTTGGTATTTGGCATATGGTTTGATGTAAGGGCTTATGGTATTTGGTTTAGGATAGACTGATGAATTGCTAGATAAATTTTAATGGTTATATTGGTGTATGTCTTTGGTATATGGTTGAGGTACATGTTGGGTACAAGGTTAAGACAAGTAGATGATGAGTTCGCACATACATGAGGTGTATAGTTGATGAGTTGGGACATACATGAGGTGTATAGTTGATGATGTTGGTACATCTTGATGAGTCAAGGTTGATGCATGGTACATGTTGGTTCAGGTTATTGGTATAGGTTATTACAGGTTATTGGTAGAGGTTGATAGTGATAGGTTGACAGTGGTAGTGGTTGATTCAGTGACAGTGATAGGTTGTCTACATTTGGCATTTATATTTTAGGGAAGTTGGACGAGGAAATGATAGGTGGTTGTAGCCACCTTCCGGTTGTAGCTGGATAAATTAGGGGGTTGTAGCCTCCTTCTACTTGTATCTAGAGAATTGGGGAGTTGGAGCCTCCCTTAGGTTGTAGCCTAAGAAACTAGGAGGTTGAGCCTCCTTCCACTTGCAGCTGGAAAACAAAGGAAGTTGGTGCTTCAAATGAATGTAATTCTTGAAGACATATAAGAAAAAGCATTCTATGGTTTTCTCCTGCTTTGGGTTTCTACGTAAAAAAATTGGTGTATTGTGTATGTATATGATTTATCATTTGTTCGATGTTTATTTACTCTTCAATTATTGGATGATAATGATACACTAATATAACACTTGATTATATGGTTAAAAAGGATTAAATTTCTCTATTATTGATTCACCCCCCCTCTCAGTAATCCAACAATTGGTATCAGAGTGGGTTCCTTCAAAAATTAGTTAAACCACTGAAAGGAAGATCATGGAGAGTAAAAACTTGTATAAAAATAGAATACCATAGTTTGATGGAAACAAGTATGCATTTTGGAGCATAAGGATAAAGACATATATACAAGCACGAGCATTTGAAATTTGGAAATCAATTGTATATGGATACATAGTAACAATAGTTTCGTGAATAGATGACAAAGCAGTGAAACTTGCTCAGAATAATTCCAAATCCACAAATGCACTTATGAATGGTCTTCATGAAACAATATTTACCAAAGTTTCACATTGTAAATCCGCTAAAGAGATTTGGGACAAACTTTGAAATATTTATGAAGGGGATTCAAAAGTCAAAGAAACAAAGCTTCAAACTTACAGAGGTCAGTTCGAACAAGTTAAGATGAAGGAGGATGAGAATATTGCAGCTTACTTTTTACAAGTTGATGAAACAGTAAATGCAATCATAGGATTGAGAGAATAAATTGAAGAATCTGTAATTGTTCAAAAGGTACTAATATCTCTTCCTATGATATTTGACCCTAAGATATCAACACTAGAAGAAAGAGAAGATTTGAACTCAATAAGCATGGATGAATTACAAGGAATTTTCATAGCATATGAAATGAGAATTGAACAGGAAAATCCAAATACAAAAGAAGCATCCTTAAAAGCATCCAGAAATTCAAAGGAAAAATAAAAATAACTTAGCAGCAACAGTGACATCTCAGAAGATGATGAAGAAGTGGCCAACTTTGTCAAAAGATTGAACAAGGGAACAAACGACAGGTATAGAGGTAAGTTTCCTTTGATTAGTTTTAATTCTAATGCTATTGGCTATTTTTCTAACAAATGTCCTCATAAGAAAAATATAAATGATGAAGGATACTCAAATAGAAAAAAAACATATAAAGGAAAACCAACCACAAAGAAAGTTTTAAAGAAAATCTTATGCACCAAAGAAGACATCTCAACATCAGATGAAGATGAATTCAGTGACAATAAGACACAAAGAGTTCTATTCATGGAAGTAGAATACTCTGATAAAAAAGACTCCGAAGAAGAACATGAATAAGCCGAAGAAGAATATGAAGAGTCAGAACTTGACTAACAAGAAGAATTGATGTGTGCCATAGAAGTTATCAGAAGAGAAAAGAAGAAAAACAAGAAACTACAAGCGGAACTAGACAAGAAAGAAGACACTCAAGAACTAGAACAAATAATCACAAATTTGAAGGTTCAAATAGAAGATAAAATAATTGAATAAACACTCAAAGAACAAATAGAAAAAAAAGATAGCATCATTGGAAATTCAAAAGCAGAGATTGTCACATTAAGAAAGGATATTCAAAAGAAAAATATGCAGAACAACTTAAAAGTTTTGGATGACATTATCAGCAGTCAAAAACATCATCATGACAAGTCTGGACTTGGATAGAATCATAAAAAAAAGAGATCAAGATCCAAAACAATAGAGAAAGAAACATATCCAAAAAGCTATGCAGAAACAATCAAAGGGGATGGGAAGATATACAAGGAAGATTACATGGACACACCTCCACCAAGAAGATTCATATTTTAGAATGACCAACTGATAGATAGGCCTCATGAAGAAGAAGAATTCATAAGAGTACCTCCTTTAGGAATATCTTCAACTCCCAGGTATCAAACTATCTTTTTTCTTTTATGTTATGCACGTAATAATTTTGGACATAAAGCTGTGAATTGCAGAGATAACAACAGGAACATAAACAACGTTGAAAGTCATACACAAAAGTGTTATCCAAGAAGGCCTACTGAAACATAGAGAAAAAGTTACAATAGGTTTGAATCCTTGAGCACTGAAGTTGAATGTTAAAAATGTAACAACTTTGGACACATGGCCAAAGATTTCAAAATGACAGTCCCTCCTATAGAATCACAACAGAATAACAACAGTCACAGACAGGAATCGGTATAGCAATGAAGAATGCACACTCAATCTACAATATAAGCAGAAGAAACGTGGTTGGTATGTTGACAGTGGTTGTTCAAAACACATGAAAGGTGATAGAGACAACTTTCTTACTTTAAGAAAGGAAAGATATGGATTAGTCTCCTTCGGAAATGATGATTCAGCTAAAATCATTGGAAAAGCCACAGTCAGAATTCGGAACAAGGATACAAAGGCAGACAATAATCTACTAGTAGAATATATGAAACATAATATTACAAGTGTGAGACAAATGTGTGACCAAGGTCATAAAGTTACTTCTGATTCACAAAAGTGCGAGATAAGAAAAGAAGGTTCGGGAAAATTGATTGCTACAGCTACGAGAACTTCAAGCAACATATATGTGTTAAGTGAAATTGGAAATGAAAAGTGTTGTTTGGGAAAGGAAGGTGAAATTTTCCTATGGCATAGAAGAATGGGTCACATGTGGTTTGATAACCTTGTCAAAGTCAGTAAAAGAGAAGCAGTCAAAGAAATGCCTCAAATCAGGAAACCAACCAACACTTTATGCAAGCATTATCAACAAGGAAAGCAAACAAAAACCAAATTCAAATCAAAGGAATATTCAACAACAAGACAACTGGAGATTGTGAATATTGATCTAGTTGGGCCAACTGCAACAAAGAATTTAAAAGATGAGAAATAATTTATGTTATTATTTGATTATTATACAAGAATGACTGCAAATTTCTTTCTCAAGAATAAGTCAGAAGCTTTAGAAAACTTCAAGATATGCAAGGAAAAGGTTGAAAATGAAATGGATTCAAAAATCAAATGATTGAGATCTAATAATGGAGGAGAGTTCACTTCAAAGTAATTTATGGACTACTACAGTAGTCATGGAATAAAAAGGCAATTCTCCATTGCTAGGACACCTCAACATAATGGAGTTGTTGAAAGAAAGAATAGGACAATACAAGAAATGGCTTGAACAATGCTAATGGATTCCAAATTGACAGATATTTTTCTGACATAGGTAGTGCATACAAAAATTCACATTCAAAACATATTAATGCTTAGAAACAACACTGACAAAACTCCCTTTGAGCTATGGAAAGGAAGACCAACAAATGTGAATCACTTCTGAGATTTTGGGATAAAATGCTACATCAAAAGAGAAGATGGTAGAATGGTAAAGTTTGAATCTTGTGTGGAAAAAGGATTACTTGTTTTTTACTCAAGTACAAGGAAATCATACAAGTGTTCCAACATAATATTGAACAAAGTGGTGGAAAGCATCAATGTAACAATTGATGAAATGGGTAAACAAGAATTAAAGGAAGAAGAAAATGAATCAATGGAACAACTTTACGAAGAATAAGTAGAAGATGAAAAGGAAGTAGAAGGGGAAGATGAATAAGATCCGACAGAAGAAGAAGAGAAATTTTAGCAAGTGCCTCCAAAGACACCTAGCAAAAGAGTACAAAATAATCATCCTTCAAATCAGATTATCAGAAACAAAGATGCAGGAGTTGAGACTAGAAGAAGAATATATTCACCAGAACAAATGCACCTAGCACTCTCATCTATGATTGAACCAACTTGTTTTGAAAAGGCCATCGAGGATGGATTTTAGAATAAGGCCATGAATGAAGACTTGGATCAAATAGAGAAAAATGATACATGGGAATTGGTTCTAAGACCAAAGGATAAGAATGTGATCGACACAAAGTGGGTATACATGAATAAATTGAATGAATATGGATAGGTTACAAGGAACAAAGCTATATTGTTATGTAAAGGATATGCACAGGTTGAAGGAATCGACTTTAAAGAGACATTTTCTCTAGTTGCCAGAATGGAAGCAATCTGATTTCTTTTAGCTTATGCATGCTCCAAAAATATTAAAGTGTATCAGATGGATGTAAAATCATCTTTTTTGAATGGGGAACTTGAAGAAGAAGTCTACCTTGAACAACCAAAAGTATTTTAGTTGTCAGAGAACGTAGATTATGTGTGTAAATTAAAGAAGGCCTTGTATGGTCTAAAACAGACTCCTAGAGCATGGTACTCTAGACTAGATAAATATCTACAACAGACATGGTTCAGAAAAGGAAGTGCAGACAACAACCTCTACATCAAGGTAGGTCAAGATAGTATTTTATTGATTGAAGTTTATATTGATGATATTATTTTTGGTAGTGATGATGACAGGTTAAGCCAGAAATTCGCAAAGCATATGCATAATGAATTTGAAATGTCATTACTTGGAGAACTATCCTTCTTTATGGGAATTCAGATATGTCAAATACACCAAGGAATTTTTATTTCTCAAACCAATTATATCAGAGAAATACTAAAGAGGTTCGGAATGGAAGATTGCAAACCAATTATCACTCTGATGCAAATGAGTTGCAAGTTAAGAAAATATGATGATTCAAAGTCTACAGATCAAAGGAAATATAGGTCAATGATTGGAATCCTACTTTATGTGACAACATCTAGACCATATGTAATGCAGGCAGTTGGAAAGGTGGCATGACTTCAAGGAGCACCAAAGGAATCACATGTATTAGCAATGAAGAGGATTTTCATATATCTCAAAGGAACAAAAGATCTTGGATTATGGTATCCAAAAGGAAATGATCTATCACTTATTTCCTACACAGATGTAGATTGGGAAGGTTGTATTGATAACTGATGAAGCACCAGTGGAGCAACGTTCTACTTAGGTGAGTGTTTAGTATCATGGATAAGAAAGAAACAATAATTAGTATATTTATCTACATTCGAGACAGAGTATATTGCAGCAATAGTATGTTGTACACAGGTTCATTGGATGAAACAATATCTGACAGATATACAGGTTGAGTATGATGAGCCCATTTCAATCTATTGTGATAATAAAAGAACCATCAATACCTCAAAGAACTTAGTGTTTCACTCCAAGACAAATCACATTCCAATCAAGTATCACTTTCTACGGGAATGGGTTGCGAAAAAGAACATCAGAGTTGAGTATGTGGGAACAAAAAAATAAGTGGCAGACATCTTTACAAAACCACTTCCATGAGAAATCTTTGAGTATCTTTTCCAAAGACTCAGATTTATTTCTACTAAAAAATGAATAATTTTGAATGTTTATCTTATATGTCTTAGATGTACACAAGGAAGCACCATAAAAAGGATAGTGCAGTCATGGGGGGTGTTGGTCACTATAATTGCTTAATTAATTTCAAACAACCAAGTGAAACATAAATTATCAACCCAGGGAAGTCTTTTGTTTCAAAGATAGCTGCGCACCATATATGCTCAATTCCAAAAGCACTTAGTGTTGTAGTAAGGA
>SNQJ01S0009628.1:88335-105096 GCA_010110895.2 Picea sitchensis | reverse complement strand
ATCTATTTATTGACTTCTTTGGGGGAGAAATCAATAATAGAAAATGTCAAATATATGGTTGGAATATGAATCAACACATTCTTTATTAATTAATTTCTAGAATCCTCTTATTCCCTCATCAAGAAAATTAGATAGCCTTTAAGTATATCAAAATGCTTATCAATATAGTAAATCCAATAGCTTTATCATGGAAAAATGTTTTGGATAAAATCAAAAGAAAGTTCACTCAATGGGGAGAACATTGGTTAAATCCAATTGAGAGAGTGATTCTAGTAAAATAAATGGTAATTGCTCGATCTATCTTTCAAATCTCTGCAATGCTTTCTCCAAATGGGGCCATGCATCAAGTTTCCCAATAAATTAGAAAAAATGTATGGAAAGGGGGGAATTCAAACATAAATAAATTACATCTCATATATCGGAGTATAGTTAAAAATTCTTTGGAACATGGAGGTTTGGTCATATGAGATCCCACCCTTGTAAATATGGCGTTGTGATCAAAAATATTTTGGAGATTGATTACAAGAAGATATAGTTAGTGGAAATCCATCCTCCATAATAAATAATTCTTTGAGAGCAGACTCTGATGTCTTGAGGAATATATTGAGAGTAAAAAAGGCTCCTCAATATTTAAGCTAATAAAATTTGTTTATCCTCTAGTTCATGATGAAACAACCTGGGTGTTGGGAAGTGGGAATATGATTTCAATATGGATGGACAACATCATGGGAAATTACCTTCTCAACAAAATTCCAGTGTTATCAAAGCTTCATATCTAGATAGATGAGAAAAATATCAAAACTCTTTATGACATCTCCCAGTTAGAGGCATGTTCCAGATAATGGACAAACTAGTGCATTAGAGACCCACCAGCTCACCTTACTTTGTCGATTCATTTATTGTTTGACAACCTATAGGGATGTGTCCAAGAAATATTTTAATTCCTTATTAAAGAGGATGTGGTCTTAAGGACTACATCGTCAAAAGAGGGTACCTTCACCTATTGAAATCTCAACCTCTACCTTAGCATTCAAGCATGTGGAAACTTATTTAGCATTCAGATGGATTACCAAAGGTTAATACGCTAGATAATGGTTCATGGAAATATCCTCACATGAGAAAACTTGGTCAATAATGGAATCCAGGGACCCTCAAGATGTGTTCTTGACCTTTCAAATTCAAAAACGATAAGTAATATTTTTCTAAAATGTGAATTTGAAAAAAGGTTTGGCAAGAAGAATTTCTAAAATTTCAAACAAAATGGAAATACCACGCAGCTGGAGGGATATGTTCACTCATTGGGTTAAATTGTACAAGGGAACATTCAACAACAAACCACTTTTAAAGCATCGTTGGACAACTCTTCCAAAGTGCATATGCTAGAAGATATGGCTTGAAAGAATTAGAGCTATCTTTAGGAAAGAGCTTGATCCATCGATTTGTGTGGAAATGAAGCTAAATTCATAGTAGTAGAATTCGTCAATTATAAAGGTCAACAGTTCTCTTAAACTTAATTTTGGGAGGATGATGAGTAGAGATGGATCAATCACTTTCAAATTTCTTCTTCTCAATCATCAAGAACAAGTTTTAAAACTTTCTCTAGATCATTTTGGAAACTTCATATGGATGCAATCGAATTCCAGTAATGGATATTTGAGTAGCAATCATACATTCTCTTTTTTTATGGTGCTTCAAAGAGAAATCTAGGGGTGGCAAGAGCAATGAGATTTTTTTTTATCTCGAACAAAAATTGGAATTGGCGTATGCCTAGGGATTGGGTATCTTTCCAACAGTCAAGTAGAAGCCTACTCACTATTCCAGGACTAATATTAGTAGAAAAAGGGATTATTTCTTGGTTAAAATTAGTAGGATACTTTACGATAGTAATTAGGGCTATGATAAAGAAAGACCAAGATGATTACATATTAAACTCTATCCTAGCTCGAGCATAGCATGAAGCTTCAAAGATTCGAGATATAGATTATTTCTAAGTCCTTTGAATAATAAAAAGCAATCTGATAGTATGGAAAACAAGGCAATAAATCTCAAAATGGGGGTTTTGTGGGTTAATGGACATCAATCTACCCACCATATTCCTTAATCCAATATTTGATGACTATTACAAGGACTATTAAACAACAAGTGTCTCCCAAGAGTAAGCTCTTTAGTCAAAGCTCGGAAATTAACTTGAGGAGATCCTCACACATGCTCTAAGCTATAGGGGATCTTGTTTTTGAAGGAATGGAGTCACATTTCCTTGGTGTAGGCGAGATAGTACCCATTTTTAGGTACTTTCAAGTTAGGTAAACAAGCGCAAGTTTATTCAGTTTGCCTCCCTTTACGTTGTTCCTTGGATTCTTATTTTCCTTTTTGTTCCTCCCTTAAATTCGCATGTTTTCAATTGATCTTTTGGTTATGTTCCTTTTTCTAGCTTCTACGGTTTTAAGCCTCTTTATCATTCTCTATTTTTCAACATTTTCTAACTCTATATTTGGCTTTGGTGTATTGGTTATGGGTTTCTAGCGACCTCTGGGTTATATCTTCTCTTATTCTCAACCTTTCCTCTCAATTTTATCTCTATCTAAGGTCTACTCAATTTTAATTTTGGGTTTCCTTTCATAATATTTTGGAATAGATCATTTTATTCTCTAATAAATGACTCGTTCCCAGTTTGTTGGGATCTTTGAATGACTAGGAAACATCCTCTCTTTCAGTTCCTGGGATTCTTCTTAGTCACTAAGAATAGACTCAAAGTTTTTCCTTCATCCCCAGACTGCATATTCATTATGAAACCAAGAGATCTGATGGAATTTAGAAGGGTTTTAAAGTCTCATGACGAGATGATACATGGCAATAGAGATTTGATTTCCAAATTCAAAGAACTTGAATAGTAATGCATGCATTAATTCATAGAAATTATGAACATCGTTTTATTGGTCAAGTAAAGTTAGCAATATTGGAGATAAAGTGTAATCCCATCAAGCACATGGTGGAATCTATGCACAATGTGATTGATCTCTCAATGGAATCAAAGAAGCAGATTTCAAAACCTAAGAACAATGAGGATGAGAATACATTAATGCAAATGATTGAATCCATGGGCATAGAAGATCAATAACCAACATGCATCAATGTTGGAGTTGAATAAGCAGACAGTCACCACTCCTTTCTTTAGATATGTATTACATAGTAAGTAGTGTTGTAGGAGTCTTTTTCAAAGTCTATAACATTAGAGTTTTGGGGGGAATTTTTCCAAAAAATGTTAGTAAACTATGTTAATTCTCTAGACAAATTGTTATGATTGGAAACGAAAAAAAATTTGCTTATGTATTTTCAGCACTGTTGGTTTTTCCACGACCATTTTGATCATATAAATATCATGTTTTTGTTTAAAAATAATAATAATAATTCTTATTATTATATATTAATTTATATTTTCAAAATTCTAAATAGATATTAAATTTTATCTAGATTTATGGATAATAATTTAAAATTTCCCTATATTACGTCATGTTAAACAATTCTTTTAGTGAAAATTGTGTAGACAAATGATACTTTCCCACCTCTAAATGGTGACTCCTCCTTTAACTTGTATTTTTCATATTAATGATTTGATACAGAAAGTCAAAATTGTGGTAGACAAATCATGGATGGGAACTACGTGGGATTTGATTGATTGGTTATAGCGGGTGGTGATACTGCCCCAATAGAAAATTCCCTTCATAATGTGGTGTCAACTCCTCTTGATAGATTCCAAGTGAGTGAGCACATTTATAAAAATCATGTTGCAATATTTATAAATAAAAAATGGGCCAAGAATAGAGAAAGTACACATTCATGTAAGTATATTAATAATAATTTAAATATATTTAATTTTGTAAATAAATTTTATGAAAAGGACAAGTAGATGGAAGCAGGCCATTAACTCCAACACTTGGGAGAGTTTATCCAATGGCTTAGTTATACACACAAAAAAAAAAATTAATGAAT
Source organism: Picea sitchensis (assembly GCA_010110895.2). Taxonomy (NCBI): domain Eukaryota; kingdom Viridiplantae; phylum Streptophyta; class Pinopsida; order Pinales; family Pinaceae; genus Picea; species Picea sitchensis. Next base: position 101,106 of record SNQJ01S0009628.1, on the reverse strand, counting down.
AAGGGGTTGTATCCTTAATATACACTAAACTAGTATTTTCCTATGGAATAATCTTAGTGTTTAGTTATGTCTCCACCTACCCTTCTCTTATGGACTAATCAATTTTAATTTTAATTTAATTTTAATTTCTTGTATTGTGTCTTGGTTGTATTTTTTTATTTAAAGACTTTTAAAAAATTGATTCTATTTTTTCCAAAAACATTGTCACAAATATATAAACATAAAAAATAACAAAAAATATGGAGATTCAAGTGCATGGTGGGGGGGTTATCATTGACCTTGGAGGGACAATTGAAACTTGTTTTTCCTAGGGACTAGGTATCGCTTCAGATAATAAAGAAAAGACATATGAATCGTGGCAAGAACTCAACATTGCGAAATACATAGGTGTGTGTTTGATCAAGTTGATCGGTGGCTCCGGGATGATTATCAATCATATGGTTAAAAGGAATTTTCCCAAAGACAATCTTCTCACCTCAATCCTAGATCGAAGTAGACAATTGGAAGGTTTTATCTCTAACATAAAATACTACATTGTCCTTCAAGATCACAACAAAAAAGAAAATAGGTTGGAAAATGTAGGATCAAGCCAAAAGGAGGGGGAACTTATGGTTAATGGTGTATTAACCCACCACACGATCCCTTAATTAATTGTTTTCACATTGACACATATAGCATCATTTTATTGTCATGTGGTGAGTACCATTGGAATTGCCATCCTTCACATGGCATGTAATATTATTCAATCCTTCAAACATTTGAACTTCAATGTAATGAGACCAATCCTCTGTGCTTGCATGCTCTGAGCTCTATTCCCACATGCTTTTGTTTTGATATTCCTTGCCTCTCAAGCTTGTTGTGGGATAATTTTGTTAAATTTGGATAGATGTTGAGGGTTTCTAAAACTTCTTAACCATGTTATTATTTTCTTTACTCTATGTTTTCTCTTTGGTTTATTTCAGGGTAACATGGACCTGCCAGGTGTGTTGTCTCACTTGAATCTATTTCAAGTTGTTGTTGCACATGAAAGCTTTGGGAAAGCTCATTTTTTGGATTCTTGGACCGAACACTCACTAAATTGCTTCATTGAGTAGTGTTTTTTTATCAATATTCATACTCAAAGGAGTTTTCAAGGCTCTCTAGAGGCAAGGAATTTGGTGGTTTATATAGATAGGGTGCGTAATTTCTTCACATAAGGTGATTTCTTCACAAGTTTTTCAATGAATTTGATGGATCTACAAGATATTGTAAGCAATGAAAATCACATCCACTGCAATGAGGGCTCTCTCTTCAATCTTGCTGCCAAAATACATGAAATTGAGAATCAAATTGTAGCACAAGCAACAGAAATCAAAGGAACTCTAATGGAACTAAAGTAACAATTAGCAGTGGTAGAATTTGAATGTAGTCTTCTTCATGTAACATCCCCAGCCACCCAGAAATGCTTTGATACCAATTTGTGATGTCCCCAACCACCAACAGGTTGGGCATCGTCACCTCAAACAGAGCTCTTTTGCAGAAATATTCACATATAAACTTAACAACAATAAATAGAGATAACATGAAAACATACATGCAGCGAAACACATGATATTATTAAAAGAATCACAGACATGCACTTAAATACATCATTTAACCATTAAACACATAAAAGATACTTATCTCTTAATTGAAGTACACCAACTGTGTGCAGACCTTCCACGAACCTCCTAGCCTTAGTCCATGTTGCTCATCACTCTCAGCAGTGGGTCACCCCCGAGATGGGACTAAAATCTATCGAGCAAGGGATTCCTAGGCTAGGTAGGGACAACAGGAAGTTGCACAGTACAACAGAAAGGATTTCCTCCAAGGAGACACTTACGCCCACAGCTCACAGACTCTCATTCCCCACATGCTTGTCCCACCCCAGGAGTGTACACCTCCACTATCACACAGTCCATCAGCTACTACACCTCCCTTTCTGTGGATTCAACAACAGGTCGGATCAGGAATTATCAGATCTATGTATATGCTACTGGACTCCCTACAGGAGAACTCGCTTCCTCTACACATTCTCTCACCTAGAGAGAGTTGCTCACAGGCCTGACAACCTGCTTCTTCTATCCATGGGCCTAACAACCCTCTTCTTCACTCCCGCTCCTTGACACACGAGCATGGTGATGGAAGCAACAGAAACTAAATGAGGGGAACGGTATTGATCAGACAATACGCAGGCAACCCATAGCGTACAAGTGTAGCAAGGGTATCAATTAGGGTTTGTTGCAGAGGTTCAGGTGTCTTGGAATTCAACAACGGCGGACTCACTCACCGTGTTCTTGATCTGTGCATCAGTGAGTCGGGGTAACGGATGGATAGCATGGTCAGAACCACGAGAATGGTGAGAATCCCCCCATAAATATGCATGTGTCTTGGATGAAACTTGGCTCTCTAGGAGAACATTCCTCCCACTTGGAACTCGCTCCCCTCCCTAAAGGAACTTAGGATAAATTAATATCCTCTTTACATATTTTAGAATAATAATTATATATTATTCTTTTAGGCTCTTAAGCTTATCCCTTTTTCCTCAATCTATTAGCCTCCTCCCTTGCCCAACCTAGTGGAGTTCAGTCCCCCATACTCTTTTTTCATGGTTAGTCTACACGCAGCGATGTTATATTAATAATGTGAATATTTACATGTACAAAACAGGCTCCCGGCCTTTAACATCTAGGCTCTCGTCCTAATCAACACATAATCCTACCATCTTATAAATACTTGTCTCACCAGCCTACAAAACATGTTACATTCATAATTACAATTGGGGCTCATCCTTGGGGTATTACAATCCCCTCCCCTATTTTTTGCACTACCCTCGGTGCAACTTAATTACACAACATCAGCAAGAATTCCAAAATCTTCAAAAATATGTGGGCATTTTTCCCGCATAGCATCTTCATGCTCCCATGTGGCGTCCTCAAGGCTGTACCAGGTCCACTAGACCTTTACAATCCCTATGGATCGATTCTGGATCTTCTTGATTTTCTGGTCCAGTATGTGCACCGGCTGCACTTGTAAGGCACCTTCTTGCTCCACCTGAATCACATTCCAATCAATCACATGATTAGCATCAGGTATATATTTATTTAGCAATTAGACATGAAATACATTATGAATAGTCATGCATGCAGGAAATGCAAGCATATAATATATTGGTCCAATCCTTTCTAGAATTTCAAACGGTCCACAATATATGGTTGCCAACTTGGAACAGTTTCCCAACTTCAGGTAACTTTTGTTGGCTTTCACCTTCAAGAAAACATGATCACCCACTTTAAACTCCCTGTGGGTTCTACCTTTGTCAGAATAACTTTTCTGCCTATCTTGGGAAGCCTTCAAATTCTACTTTATCTTTAACAATTGCTCTTCCATTTCCTTGAGCAACTCTGGCCAAATTATTTCTCTATCAGTTGGGTTGTCCCATCTTATTGGTGTTTTTCAATTTCTTCCATAAAGTATCTCAAATGGGCTCATATTTAGTGATGGTTGGTACCCATTGTTGTAAGCAAAGTCTACCAAGCGTAGGTAGTCTTCCCATCTGGATGGTTTGTTCATCAAATACATTCTTAACATATCTTCTATCACTTGATTTACTCTTTCTATTTGTCCATCAGCCTCGGGATGATAGGTTGTGTTGAAGTTGAGGCTCGTTATGAACCCCTTGAATAATCCTCTCCAAAACTTCAAGGTAAATTTTGGGTCTCTGTCAGACACAATTGTCTTGTCAATACCGTGCAATCGTGTTATTTCCCTCATATAAATATCAGCAACATTAGTTTCCTTGTGAGTAGTCTTCAATGGAATAAAATGGGCAACTTTCATAAGCTTATCCACCACCACCATGATGGAATCATGTTGCTTGTTTTTTCTGGGTAATCATGTGATGAAATCCATTGTCAACACTTCCCACTTCCACTCAAGGATAGGTAATGGTTGTAGAAACCCAGTTGGGTGTCTATGCTCATATTTGACCCTTTGACACTCCATACATCTAGCGATGTAATATGCAAGTTATTTCCTCATGCCTGGTCAGTAGTAATGGCTCTTGACTGCTGCCATTGTTTTCTAATATCCAGGGTGCCCAGCATAAGGCACATTATGCATCTCTTTCAAGATCATACTCCTCAATTTGTGAGAACTGGGTACATAAATTTTGTTCCTGTACAGGAGTATTCCATCAACTTCCAATCTATAATCTTCTATTTTTTGTAGCATCTTACCATGTTATAACTTTGTTACCATTTCCATGTACTACAAATCTGGTTTTGCATCTTCCAAATAATGTCTTTAAGATCGGTTTGATACATGTTGATGGTTGTAGCATGTAGTTCATGCACTCTCATGTTGAGTGCATCAGCGAATTTGTTCTCATTTCCTTTGATGTGCTTGATATCAAAGTCATGTTCATAAAGGATTTCCAACCATCTTCTCTACCTGGAATTTAAAGTAGGCTGATCAAACAAATATTTCATACCATTATGGTTCGTTCTCAACTCAAACCTCTTTCCCATGAGGTAGTGTCTCCATTTCTTTAAAGTGTGTACTATGGCTTCCAACTCCAAATCGTGAGTGGAGTAAAGCCTTTCATGCTCTTTCAATTTCCTGGATTCAAAATATATCACAAACCCATTCTAGTTGAGGACTCCACCTAGTCCTTCTTTGCATGCGTCTGTGCAAACCATGAATTCTTCATCCGGATCTTCCATCTTCAAAATTGGAGCATTGGTTAACAACTTCTTCAATTGCTGGAAGCTCTCTTCACATTCTTTTGTCCATTGAAATTTTAACCCTTTTCTTTGCAAGGAAGTGATTAGGTGAGCAATCCTCGAAAATCTTGCAATGAATATCCTGTAGTAGCCAGCTAGACCCATGAAGGATCTAACTTCTGTCGCATTCTTAGGTGTTTTCCACCCTTTAATGGCTTCAATATTTTCGAGATCTATTGTTATTCCCTCTTCGGATATTATATGCCCCAAATAGTGAATTCGATTTTGGAAAAATGAGCACTTGCTCAACTAAGCAAACAGTTGGTGCTCTCTTATCACCTCTTACACCATCCTCAAGTGTTGCTCATGCTCTTCTTCTGTCTTGGAATATACAAGGATGTTGTCCAAAAAGATAATGAAAAACGTGTCTAAATATTCTCGGAAAACACCATTCATTAAGCACATGAAGACAGCTGGTGCGTTTGATAACCCAAATGGCACCATTGTGAACTCATAATGACCATAACTTATCCTGAAGGCGGTCTTGTTGATGTCTTCATCTTTAATCCTTACCTGATGGTATCCTGATGTGAGATCTATCTTTGAAAATATCCTTGCATCCTTCAACTGATCGAAGAGATCATCGATCCTTGGTAGAGGATACTTGTTCTTTATAGTTACTTTATTTAATTGCCTGAAGTCAATGCACAATCTCAGGGTCCCATCTTTCTTATTCACAAATAACATTGGGGTACCCCAAGGTGACACACGTGGGCATATGTACCCCTTCTTTAAAATTTATTCAAGCTACATTTGCAGTTCTTTCAGTGGTGTGCACATCCGGTAGGGAGTCTTTGATACTAGAGCTACCCCAAGCATCAAATTTATAGAGAAATCAATATCTCTCTTTGGGGGTAGCCCTTGTATCTCCTTGAACACATCGTCGAAATATTTCAGGACTGAATGATCCTCCAATTTTGGCACCTTATCCTTAGGTGCTTCATCCATATGGGCTGCAAATATTTGGCAACCCTTCCTGTAACACTTCTTCAGTTGCATTGTTGAGATTTCTTGGACAGGAACTACTCTGGGAATTCTTTGGACTTCTCTCTGATTTCCTTCCTCATCTAGGTAAGTGAATGCATTTTTATGACATCCTAATATGGCATGGTGTTGGTCCAACCAATCCATACCAATTAGGCAATCATATGATCCCAAAGGCAAGATGTTCAAATCTAACTTGGTACTCATTCCATTCATGCCCATTGGACATGATTTAACCAACTCAACAACCTTTCTCTTGGCTCCTGTAACCAGCTGCACCAGCCAAGATTTCACATGCTTGCTTCTTGGTAATTGAAATCTTTCCACTACCTTAGGATCTATATAGCTATTAATAGCCCCCGAATCAATTAAAATAGTAAAGGCATGGTCATTGATCATACCTTAAACTTCAATCATGTGTGATTGAAACTCAGCTTGCTTATTGTCCAGGGTTGCATAGGTCCTTGGTACTATTTTTCCCATGTCCTCCATTGTTTCTACTTACTGAACATTGTGAACAGCTCTCACCTTGTCCTTTATGTGAGGGAAATCTATATACTTATGATCTCCATTACGGCCCCAACATTGCATAGGTGTCTGCCTTGGCCTTTGCCCACCTACTTCAGCCATCCTGGGCTCCCTCAAAACTGGTTGTCCTTGAAGACTATTTCTGAAAAATGGTGGCTTGTTCCCCTTCTGCCTCTGCTCCTTCTTAAATTTCCTCTTGTCTTCCCAAGCTCTTTGGAAATTAGGGTTTCCCCTATGCTGATCATATAAACACTTTGCCTTCCTTATGTTTTCTTCCATAGTTTTAGGGTCATTGTACTGGATTTTTTCACTAATAAAAGATGGAAGCCCACTCAGATATCTTTGGATCTTGACTGTCTCATCCTTGATGAAAGGGACATACTTCAACAGCTCTAGAAATCTCCTTTCATATTCATCTATAGTCATGCTGCCCAATTTAAGTTCAAATACACCTTCATCTTTTTGTCATAGTATATCTTGGTTAAGTACTTATTTTCAAAATGTTTCTTGAATTCCCTCCATGTGACATTCTTCTCTCTTATGTGTTTCACTTGCACAAGTTGATCCCACCACATGGATTCCTTTCCTTTCAACTGAAATATTGTGATTCTTCCTTCTGCATGAGAGGAATAATTATGCAATTGGAAATATTTCCTCGTGCCAAGTAGCCATGTCTCAGCCTCTTCATCTTTCTGGTGCTCTCCATCAAAAGTAGGAGGTTTGATCTTATTCATTTCACCCTTCGGTTCATCCACTTCAGATCTCCTATGATTTCTGGTAGGAAATGGACTTGAATTGTTGTGTGGCCTCCTTTTGGAATGCCTTTGGGAGTGTTGGTGATGTCTGTTACCACTTCTTTCTCTCCTTTCCACATCAGGGGACTTGTGGCTCCCTGATTTACTGGATCTACTTTCCTTATCCAACTTCTTTTCAATTATTTCTAGGCTCTACATCAACTTCATATTGAAGCCTTCCTGTTGATGCTTGGATTCCTTAAGCCTTTCGTTATCTACCTAGTGAATTTGGACATCTTTTTGCAATTCTTTAATGATTTTCATCATGCCCACGTCCTTATCCATTTCTTCTCCATGCCCATTGGAGTTTGTCCCTTCAACACCCAAATGGAAATCCATTCCTCTAACTTCATCCTCCAGACTGTAAGTGTCATGTGCCTCCTCCATTTCTCTGCACTGTGTAATAATTTGGTTCGATTCTGACAATTGTTAACTCTGCAAAATGTGCAGTCAACCGAATTTTGTGAGGCTATTAAACTTAATAATTTTCTATAATAACTTAAACAATCTGATTCAACAAAAGAATTTCAGACTCCATTTTCTGCGGGTCCTTGGTCGATCAAGAATCCCCACGGCTCTATCTTCGAGTCTTGTTCTATTATACAATTCACTTCCGGTTACTAGCCCCTTTTTCTTTAGCCCTTAATTCGCATGTGACCATGGTTGTGACCAAGTGCTAATAGTTGGGTGCTTATCCAGAGCCTTGAAACTTCGGGGCTTCAGAGGTTTCCCTTTTTGCACATCAAAAAAATCACAGAACATTGAATTGGTGAACTCGTGAAGGAAGGTGGATCAACGGTCCTCGGCTCCCCAACATCCAACGGATGATATTTAATACGGAACTCCGGGCTTCGAGAGTTATGGGTTGTCCATTCTCTCAATCCTTCTAGAGTGCCAAGTCTTCGGACTGTTGCAGTTGTTTCCAAGTACAAAGTCATATGAAACCTGGCATGCCTAAGGGAGATCCACATCACATCCACTTCTTCGGGACTTCTTGGATTCGGGACTTCGGAGCTTCGAGGTTCCGAGACTTCGAAGGATTACACATCTACACACCCAAAAACTCTCGAACCGAGAATCTATGAATACTTCCACTTCACCCTCGGTGGCATCATCACATCACGTCACTTTGTTGCTACGGGACAACGGGGATTTATTCCTCCCATTCGATCATGAACCATTTCTTCCAGAGTGTCAAGTCTTTGGACCTTGGAATCTGACGCCACACGTCCCCTGTGAACAACAGTTTGTTGACGATAAAAATCGCAACAAGGATTTCACCCACAAAGTGTTGCTAAAGCCTATTATTTATAAGATAATGATATATATAATACTAGTAGGTGGGACCCCCTTGTAGATTGGAGGATCAGAGATAGCCTTGTTACACATTTTATGTTGTTGTTCGATGATGCTTACAGAGTTCTACATGATTGATGATAAAATATTTGTTCTATTTGCAACAAATGGCAGAAGGATAATGCATGTTATGTGTTGGTTTTGTTGCTCTAGACTCTAAATTCCATGTCATGATGGCTAATGTTAACTTTTATTACTTTTTCTATTGAAGCCATGATTCGTAACATGTTGTACCTGCACAAGACACATGTTATCTATAACAAGAAACAAGAGCAATTTGGAATAAAATCCAAGAAGAAGAAACTAAACTATGCTATAATATATGCATTGAAATTAAAGAAATGATGGTAGTCCTAACTAGCAATGTTAGTGGCTTTATTGAGTTATATGAAGGTGCACTTGATATACATTATGGTATGTTTTGGAAATGGTTAATATGATATCGGATGGCACATTTGGAAAGCAATGTATGTTAGTGGAATGGATTAATTGTTGGTTGGCTGGCGTGTACTACGTAATTGAATGAGGAGAGGATGGAAGTGACGTGCAGAAAAAGGATGGAAGTGACGTGCATTTTCTGCACGTCACTCCATACTTCTCCCATTGGTCGTCACCCTAGCTTGGTTATTGTTCATTTGAATTTCATTGTGGTTAAGCTCTGATATTCAGGCAAGGAAGGAACTACTCGACCAAGCTCGCATTTTTAAGGCCATTTGGTTACAGGTATGTTTTTTTCGCCATCCATGAACTTGCTCCGTTTATGAAATAAATATTGGCTTGGTGATGTATTGGTCTGTGTTTTTCTTGAGGCTGGCAACTGTGTAAACTTTGGTGTTTCTCTGGAATGTTGTTTGTGTGTTATTCATTGCAAATGGAAAAATGGATGGTTGAAGTCACAATTTCATTGACTATTCTATGTAAAGGAAGCCATGATGGCTCTATGTTGTCTCTATGGGTTTTTGTTGGAGGGTTTCATTCGGTTTGGACTTGTTGGTCATCTCCTCATAGTCTTGTAACCATACTCAGTCGTATTTGGTGTTGTGGGATTGTTGTGTAATTTTTGAACCACCTTTGGGTCGTTGCATATCATTCTCCACCTGGTCGTGGGCTCATTTTATGTTATTGGTCTCTGCACAGTTGGTTATGATGGCTATTATGCCAACAGGATTGCTTTAGGGTTGGTTGTTATTTCATGGCTCTACTTTTATATCAGCATTATTCGTTTTTTTTTTTTTTTTNGTTATGCACTGTGTGTTCTCGGTGTTGTTTATTGGCTAGTAAGGAACCTTTTCTCCTTTGTTCATAGTCTCTCTTGCCTGAGGTCGGACTTTCACCCTATCATATGAGTTAAGGGTTATAATGCTTGTCTGTCCATCGTGTTGTCTCGAGGGGTTCTCACATGTTGTTGATATGGTCAATTCCAAACTCCATGTGTTGGTTCCACCGAGCGAACCCTTGATTATTCAGAGCCCAATTTTAATAAATGGAGCCAATTATATCATGTCGGGTATCTAGTTGATTGTTATGAGTTTGTGGAATAGCATCGATAGTGGTTTATTATTGGCTTGTCTCTGTTGATAGAGTTGATTACACAGTTATAATCAAAAATGATTATTGATATATAGTCGCTACATTTATTTATTGTGACAGTTGGATTGATAACTCAGCATTGTTTTATGGTTTGATTGGGAGTATGCTTGTTTGTGTTATGCATTGGTCTGTATGTTTCCTACAATGTGTTATAAATTGCAATGATGGTCTTTGTTACTGTGTGTTTAAATTTCCCGATCATGATTATTGCAATTTAAGGTGTTGATAGTTGTGGCTTGGTTTTCCACTGTGTATGATTTATGGATATCGTGCATCGTATCTTTTTATTGCATCATCAGAGATGGGCACGGGGTTTTTAGTAGTATGGTTTCATTGCAATTTAATTGTTAAATTGGTTAAAGGAATGGAATCGAGCACGTTTTGAAAGATCTTGTGTCTATGTTTGATTTAAGGAATTAATTTATGGACAGTGGCTAAGGTTTTGATGTTGGACAGAGTTGAAACAAATGAATGTGTGTTCATTGGGATTTTGTTTTAAATATTAAATGGAAGAAATGAGAGGAAACAGAATTCTTTATACAGGATGTTTGAAAGGCATGTGATTTTAAGTATGATGACACTGTGTTAATTAAAAGGATTGAAGATTTAAATGTGGACAGTGAACAAGTGTTAACACATAGTAATTGTTTAATTGATCACAATAAATGTTTAGTTGGTGTTGCATTGTTGCATTAAATACAGAATTATTTTATGGATTACTTATTGATTTTTCAAAAAGTATCTGCTCTTTTCCCATACCATTGTTTCACTTTTCTCTAATTACAATCCCCTCACCTTCCCATATTCATTATCCACTCCATGTTCCTAAAATTTAGTTACAATTAAATGAAACTTTGTATTGTAACAGTTTAAGATCTCAGGGATGGATTACAGTGATATATTCTTTGGTTTACATTACAATTGATTGTTTGTTGTCTTTGAGTAGTAATCATGATATTTTCCCCCTCATTTTAACATTTTTCGCTCAATACAACCCCTCGCATATCCCAGAACCTTTTTTTCACCCCTTCTCATTGACAACTATTAAACAATTTGTATGGATTGGACTGCATGAGTCTAATATGTTGTTGAGCCAAAAAAAAAATCATATTTTAAAAGAGTTGTCATGTATGGTTGTTAAAGAAACTATTTGTTAATAAATTATGCATACAGGAATGAGATTTTTCAGCAGAGGTAGTCATGGCAGAGGTAACCAAGGGAGAGGCAATTGGAATAGGGGCCCTAGAAAGCCAAGATTCTCCATACACTTTAATGCAGACTCGCAAGAGTTAGGCCAGCTATTTCAGGTTGGGTTTTTTAACTGGATTGGGAAAGGAGTGGTCCAACCGAGGCCCGAAAGGCCTCCCTTCCAACCCCCACAGGTCCCTGGTATCCCCGTGCCTCCTCATGTCTCACTACAGCCTGAAGTTCCCGAAAACGACGGATGGAAAGAGATTGTCCACCCAGGAGTCTCCCAACATCATGGCTGGCCTAACTTGTCTTTACATGCTCCCCCGCCTATCAATCAAATTGTCCAAGTTGCCCATGTCCACTCACTAGTTCAGTCCTCCCATGCAAGAAAAAGGTTGAAAATTGAGGCCCACCATGCCCCTGACAAAGGAAAAGCCATTGTTTCCCCTTTCTCACCCTCTAATGACTCTTATAAATCTGTGTCTTCCCGCATGCATTTGAGGGATGATTGCTCTCATGTGATCAACGAGATTAGGCCTATAGGCTCCACACAGCCTAAGGAAAATTTAGAGAGATCAAAAGGTGACAGCAGCAGCAAGGGAAATATTGCCTCTCAGAGTGGAAAATATGGATTTTAATTTTTATTTTTTTTTTATTAATTGTTGAGAACAGTTGACTTTTGAAATTTTGGATAGCACACTATTTTTGGATATCTGAGTAATATATTTTGGAAACAATTTCAAATATCATTGAGATAAATTGTCAAATATGAATGTGATGATGGGAGTCACAAGGAGGGATGTTTAGTTTAATTAACTAGTTGTGTTATGATTGTTAAAAGCTAAAAGGAGTCACAAGGGGTCCCACCTACTAGTTATTATTTATCTAAAACCCTTATTATGATTTATTACTTTTCCCCCTTAACTAAAAAGTTGGTTGAGTTTTTAGTTATCTTAACTAATGAAGTAGTTCAACTACTTCAACCAATTCTAAATTGCTTAAAGGAAAAAGGAAAGGGAGGAATAAGGGGAGAATAGAAGGAGAAGCATACTAAGGTTTTCTCTTTGAGTTTTTGTTGAGATAATTCAGTTTTCATTCATTCCTTAATTCATTAGAAGCCTAATTGTTTTTTATGATAGAAAGGTCATATTGTAGACAACAAGATTCAGGGTTGAATTACATCATTCAGACACTTTTTTTTCAGAGGTGTTGATCTATCTTTGATAGTCTGTGTAGACTTGTTTGTTTGTGAATTAGATTTCATGACTGACAAAGGCTATTGTGCAGAGTCGAGTGGGAAGTAATATGTGGCAAGTTGATCCAGCTTTTAAAGTTCATTTTTTTTATTTTCTGTCAAAAGTCCTTTTGTATGTTTCATCGGGGACATCTAAGTTTGACTTTGGTCCAAAACTTCCTCAGGAAATTTTGTAAAGAGAATGATTCTTTGATGAATTGGAATGAAATAAAGGATTTATTTATGTCTCATTTATTTTGATTATTGACTTGGTGTCTTTACTTCATTCTCT
>SNQJ01S0009628.1:57183-86047 GCA_010110895.2 Picea sitchensis | reverse complement strand
AAAAATCCCCCTTTTTATATTTCTGTAAATATTATGGATAAGATCGCCCATTGTTGCCTCATTGATGGCGGTTCAGGCCGAAGTGTGATGTTGAATATTATTATGGAAGAGCTAGTCTTGTCTTGTACAAATGAAAACGCTAGGAGCATGCTCTCTTATAATAGTCTATAAAAAAAAACCATAGGTGAGATTAAATATGTGACCTTACTTTTGTGCGCACACCCTGAAATAAGGACAACCCTTAGCATTCAGGTAATTGGCATGCCAGTAAGAAATTACTCAATAATCTTGGGAAGGGATTGGCAAGCTTTGATGGGTGGATACCTCTTACTCGATAGGACACACTTGCCCATTCCTCGGAATGGAAAAAACATTATAGTCCTTAGAGAGGGAAGGATTTCACCTTACATAGAAAGTGCTCCACAACCTAATGTGAACTATGTCGAAGAAGACCTAGGGGTGTATTCCATATTTGTTCAGGAAGACAATATCCCCTTGGAACATATTGATTTAGATGATGGTATGTGGCACATGCACTTCGATGGTTCATGCTCTAATGAAGCTAATGGAGCCGGCATAATCTTGTACTCACATGTGGGGAAAATTCATAACTTTTCTTACAGGTTGGAGTTTGCTTGCACAAATAATGTCACTAAATTCAAAAATTTATTATTAGGCGTTGAAAACACCTATAATCTTGGATGTGATCACCTTTCAGTTTTTGGAGATTTCAAGCTTGTTGTAAACCTTGTACATAAGATATACTCTCCTAGCAACAAGTTGATGAAACGATATACCCAAACTGTTTGGGCCCTTATCTCGAACCTATTATCTATTAACACCATTCATGTTAAGAGGGGATTGAACTCAATGGCTGATCGGTTAGCTGTTTTGCAGCCTCCCCCAATCAGCAACTTCTGCCACATATACCTTCTTGTACTTTTCAATCTCTATATCGTCCACATATCCCTGACAATATAGAATCATGGCAGGTATTCCCTAGCGATGAGAGAATATGTGCTTTCATTCAAAATGTACCCTATAAGCCCAAGGAAATCATATCCATAGAAGATAACAAGATTCCTAAAGGCTTGACTCCTCTAGAGAGTTCATTTTCATCGAGTGATATAGGCAATAAAGAGAAACAGAAAGAAGAGGAGTCAAGAAGGAAGGTGGGTAAAACCATCTCCTTGAACATTGGGACACCCGAGTCTCCAAAGAATGTTAAAATAGGTGCCCAATGTTCTGATGAAGAGAAAATGAAGTTTTTCGAGCTACTTGGTGAATTTCAAGATGTTTTTTCTTGGACTTACGAGGATCTTCGTGGTTTTGATCCTAGTCTTATATAGCATGCCATCCCCATCAAGGAAGGCATAAAACCAGTTAGGCAAAAATAAATACCTATCAACCCTACATTGGAAGCAACTATTCGAAAGGAGTTGGAAAAACTCTTGAAGGTTGGGATCATCTTTCCGGTCAAGTATTCTGAATGGGTTTCCAATTTGGTTCCTATTCAGAAAACAACCGGTTAGATCAGATTATGCGTTGATTTTAGCGCATTAAATTAAGCTAGCATAAAAGATCACTTTCCTCTCCCTAACATGGAAACGATTTTGCAACAAGTTGCAGGGTCACAGATGATGTCCTTACTTGATGGTTGTTCTGGTTACGATCAAATCAAGGTAAAAAGGGAAGATAAATATAAAACCACCTTTATTACTAATTGGGGTACCATGACTTATGAACGTATGCTTTCTAGCTTACCTGATGCAAGTACCACTTTTAAAATACCTATACAAATAACTCTTGACGAATTGATCAGTGAAGTTATTCATATCTATATTGATGATCTAATTATGTGCGTTAAAGGGTTGTTAATTACCGTAGAGTTTCAAGTGTTATGTCCAGGTCCTTTCAAGATTGTTTTTGTCCTTGGTACTAACTCTTACATTCTAAAATATTTACAGGAGTGATTGTTTTCCTACAGCACTAACGTTTCTCACTTGAAACATTACGTGGAACCAACTTGAAAAGTTCTAATGTTGTTTGGATTCTCTGTATACTAGTAATCTAGCTCTGCTTTCATTTTTTTCACTATTTTTCATTTTTGCTTTTACAGTAGTTTGATTTCTACTTCCTTTTGATAAGCTTCCTGCTGCTTTTACATTTCCGTCATTTTATTTCTGTTGTTTTAAATTTTGTAATCTTAATTATGTCGTGATTTTTATTTCTTTTTCATATTTTAGTTGATTTTGGTCAAGAATAAGATGTTGGATCATTTCAACCACACTGACACTCCTGCAAGATATTGTTAGTCAATAACAATCAAGCTTACATAGTTGTTACGTTGTTCATCCTGGAAACATAATTGAATTTGTTGTCTGCTTTCACTATTGTCTTATAAAGAAATTGGTTATCTCCCACTTTTTCTTTCCATTTCTTCATCCATTTCAGGATTTAAAAGAGCAAGTCCATAATTTTTCTCCTTGAAGTAAAGAGCAGATTTTGGTTGAATGATTATGCATACAGGGATAAACCCCCTCATACTTAACATTTTCCATGAGTTATTCTGAAATTCCTAGTCATTTTTCCATTAAATCCGCTCACTTCCCCCTGTTGTGTAATCTTCCTGGTTATATCTTCTTGATATGTTGGTCTTGGTCTACAAAACCATGTGCTCTCAGTTCTAAATCTGTTGAAAACAAATCTCCCTGTGGAGTCCCTAGTTTGCTGACGATAAAAATCGCAATGAGCATTTCACCGGCAAAGTATTGCTAAAGCCTATTATTTATAAGCTAATGATATATATAATATTATTAGGTGGGACCCCCTTGTAGATTGGAGGATCATAGATAGCCTTGTTACACATTTTATGTTGTTGTCTGATTATGCTTACAGAGTTCTACATGATTGATGATAAAATATTGGTTCTATTTGCGACAAATGGCAGATGGATAATGCATGTTATGTGTTGGTTTTGTTTCTCTAGACTCTAAATTCCATGTCATGATGGATTATGTTCACTATTTTTAATTTTTCTATTGAAGCCATGATTCGTCACATGTTGTACCTGCATAAGACACATGTTAGCTATAACAAGAAACAAGAGCAATTTGGAATAAAATCCAAGAAGAAGAAACTAAACTATGTTATACTATATGCATTGAAATTAAAGAAATGATGTTAGTCTTAACTAGCAATGTTAGTGTCTTTATTGAGTTATATGAAGGCGCACTTGATATACGTTATGGTATGTTTTGGCAATGGTTAATATGATATCGGGTGGCGCATTTGGAAAGAAATGTATGTTAGTGGAATGGATTAATTGTTGGTTGGTTGGTGTGTACTACGTAATTGAATGAGGAGAGGATAGAAGGGATGTGCATTTACTGCACGTCACTCCATACTGGTCGTCACCCTAGCTTGGTTATTGTTCATTCAAATTTTGTTGTGGTTAAGCTCCGATATTCAGGCGAGAAAGGAACTACTCGACCAAGATCACATTTTTAAGGCCATTTGGTTATAGGTATGTTTTTTTCGCCATCCATGAACTCGTTCTTTTTATGAAATAAATGTTGGCTCGGTGATGTATTGGTCTGTGTTTTTCTTCAGGCTGGCAACTGTGTAAACTCTGGTGTTTCTATGGAATGGTTGTTTGTTGTTATTCGTTGCAAATGGAAAATTGGATGGTTGAATTCACGATTTCATTAACTATTCTGTGTAAAGGAATCTGTGATGGATCTCTTTTGTCTCTATGGGTTTTTGTTGGAGGGTTTCATTTGGTTTGGACTTGCTGGTCATCTCCTCACATTCTTGTAACCATACTCGATCGTATTTTGTGTAGTGGGGTTGTTGTGCAATTTTTGAACCACCTTTGGGTCACTGCATATCATTCTCCACCTAGTCGTGGGCTCATTTTATGTTATTGGTCTCTGCACAGTTGGTTATGGTGGTTATTATGCCAAGAGGCTTGCTTTAGGGTTGGTTGCTATTTCATGGATTTGCTTTTATATCAGCATTATTCGGTTTTTTGGGGGGGATACCACAAGGGTTATGCCCTATGTGTTCTTGATGTTGTTTACTGGCCAGTAAGGAACCTCTGCTCCTATATTCATACTCTCTCTTGCCTGAGGTCGGACTGTCATGCTATCATATGAGTTAAGGGTTATAATGCATGTATGCCCACCGTGTTGTCTCGAGGGGTTCTCACATGTTGTTGGTATGGTCGATTCCAGTCTCCCTGTGTTGGTTCCACCAAGCGAACCCTTGATTATTCAGAGCCCGATTTTGATAAATGCAGCCAGTTATATCATGTCGGGTATCTGGTTGACTGTTATGAGTTGGTGGAATAGTGTCGACAGTGGTAGATTATTGGCTCGTCTCTGTTGATAGAGTTGATTACACAGTTATAATCGGAAATGATTATTGATATATAGTCGTTGCATTCTTTTATTGTGACAGTTGGATTGATAAATCAGTATTGTTGTATAGTTTGATTGGGAGTATGCTTCTTTGTGTTATCCGTTGGTTTGTATGTTTCCTATAGTGTGTTATAAATTGAAATGATGGTCATTGTTATTGTGTATTTAAATTTCCCGATCGGGATTATTGAAATTTAAGGTGTTGATAGTTGTGGCTTGGATTTCCATTGTGTATGATTTATGGATGTCGTGCATCGTATATTTTTATTGCACCATCAGATATGGGCACGGGGTTTTTAGTAGTATGGTTTCATTGCAATTTAATTGTTAAATTGGTTAAAGGAATGGAATCGAGCACGTTTTGAAAGAGCTTGTGTCTGTGTTTGATTTAAGGAATTAATTTATGGACAGTAGCTAAGGTTTTGATGCTGAACAGAGTTGAAACAAATGACTGTGTGTTCATTGGGATTTTGTTTTCAATATTAAATGGAAGAAATGAGAGGAAATAGAATTCTTTATACAGGATGTTTGAAAGGCATGTGATTTTAAGTATGATGACACTGTGTTAATTAAAAGGGTTGAAGATTTAAATGTGGACAGTGAACAAGTGTTAATACACAGTAATTGTTTAATTGATCACAGTGATTGTTTAGTTGGTGTTGGATCGTTGCATTAAATAAATAATTATTTAATGGATTACTTATTGATTTTTTGAATAGTATATGCTCTTTTCCCCTGGCATTATTTCACTTTTCACTAATTACAATCCCCTCGCCTTCCCATTTTCATTATCCACTCCTTGTTCCTAAAATTTAATTACAGTTAAAGGAAACTTTGTATTGTAACAGTTTAAGATCGCAGGGATGGATTACAATGATATGTTCTTTGGTTTACATTACAGATGATTGTTTGTTGTCTGTGAGAAATAATCATGATCTGTTCCCCATCATTTTAACATTTTTCACTCAATATAACCCCTTGCATATCCCAGAATCTTTTGTTCACCCCCTGCTCATTGAAAACTATTAAACAATTTGTATAGATTGGATCGCATGAGTCTGATATGTTGTTGATCCAAATTTTATTTCATATTTTAAAAGAGTTTTCATGTATGGTTGTTAAAGAAACTGTTTGCTAATCAATTATGCATACAGGAATGAGATTTTTCAGCAGAGGTAGCCATGGCAGAGGTAACCAAGGGAGAGGTAATTGTACCAGGGGCCCTAGAAGGCCAACATTCTCCATACACTTTGATGCAAACTCGCAAGATTTAGGCCAGCTATTTCAAGTTGGGTTTTTTAACTGGATTGGGAAAGGAGTGGTTAGACCGAGGCCCGAAAGGCCTCCCTTCCAATCCCCACGAGTCCCTACTATCCCCGTGCCTCCTCATGTCTCACTACAGCCTGAAGTTCTCGAAAACAACGTATGGAAAGAGATTTTCCACCCAGCAATCTCCCAACATCATGGCTGGCCTAACTTGTCTTTACATGCTCCCCCACCTATCAATCAAATTGTCCAAGATGCCCCTGTCCACTCACTAGTTCAGTCTTCCCATGCAAGAAAAAGGTTGAAAATCGAGGCCCACCATGCCCCTAACAAACGAAAATGCATTGCTTCCCCTTCCTCACCCTCCAATGACTCTGATAAATATGTGTCCTCATGCATGCATTTGAGGGATGATTGCTCTCATGTGATCAGCGAGATTAGGCCTAAAGGCTCAACACATACTAAGGAAAATTTAGAGAGATCAAAAGGTGACAGTAGCAATAAGGGAAATATTGCCTCCCATAGTGGAAAATATGGATTTTAAGTTTTTTATTATTATTAATAATTATTGAGAACATTTGACTTTTGAAATTTTGGACAGCACACTATTTTTTGGATATATGAGTAATATATTTTGGAAATAATTTCAAATATCATTGAGATAAATTGTCAAATATGAATGTGATGATGGGAGTCACAAGGAAGGATGTTTGGTTTAATTAATTAGTTTTGTTATGATTGTTAAAAGCTAAAGGGAATCACAAGGGATCGCACCTACTAGTTATTATTTATCTGAAAACCCTTATTATGATTTATTACTTTTCCCCCTTAACTAAAAAGTTGGTTGATTTTTTAGTTATCTTAACTAATGAAGTAGTTCAACTACTTCAACCAATTCTAAATTGCTTAAAGGCAAAAGGAAAGGGAGGAACAAGAGGAGAATAGAAGGAGAAGCATACTAAGGTTTGCTCTTTGAGTTTTTGTTGAGATAATTCAGTTTTCATTCATTCCTTAATTCGTTAGAAGACAGCAAGATTCAGGGTTGAATTACATCATTCAGACACTTCTTTTTCAGAGGTGTTGATCTATCTTTGATGGTCTGTGTAGACTTGTCTGTTTGTGAATTAGATTTCATGATTGGCAAAGGCTATTGTGTAGAGTCAAGTGGGCAGCAATCTGTGGCAAGTTGATCCAGCTTTTAAAGTTCAGTTTTTTTTTTTTTTTTCTATCAGAAGTCCTTTTGTATGTTTCATCGGGGACGTCTAAGTTTGACTTTGGTCCAAAACTTCCTCAGGAAATTTTGTAAAGAGAACGATTCTTTGATGAATTGGAATGAAATAAATGATTTATTTATGTCTCATCTGTTTCGATTATTGACTTGGTGTATTTACTTTTGTCTCTGTATTTATTTCAACATCTGATATGTTCAAAAAATTACATAAATAATGAATTTTTCAACAAGATTTTATTTATAAAAAAACAACCTAAGCGTAAACGATACTCGTGAATTAGGATATCAATTTTGTTGGCTATAAACATAGGGTGATATTCTCGTCTATCTTTCTTTATCCAAGCAGGATCTAAAAATGTTTGAGTAAGATCATTTCATATCTTTTCCTCAACACGGTTGAGAT
Source organism: Picea sitchensis (assembly GCA_010110895.2). Lineage (NCBI taxonomy): Eukaryota > Viridiplantae > Streptophyta > Pinopsida > Pinales > Pinaceae > Picea > Picea sitchensis. The sequence continues at coordinate 78,726 of SNQJ01S0009628.1, read as the reverse complement.
TAACTCTGTCCTTCGGGGGTTCTTTACTCAATGCTAACTATAACACCTTTCCTCTGGAATACCAAGTCTTTGGACTTCACGATCTGGTGCCATGCATCTATTGAGGTCAATTTATCGTGGGCCCTGTCTAGTTAAATTCTTTGCCAAGGTTTTAACTACTTTATGTATTCATCAGGGGCCCCACTACCCATGCTTGAGAGGAGTGCCACATGGAAAATCACTAGAAGCGGACACGTGGCACAATCAGCCTTGTTACACGTGTCACATTCTAACTAGCATAACCATTCTTCCAAAGGTTCTTAACTCACTGACACTTGGCACACATCCCATGTGTCCATGTCACCCTAGGTGACTTCAGCAAGTCACGTCACTTCGGGACTTCGGGATTCAGAATATTTCACACTAGCACACTCCAATTCTCTTGAATGTTGAATTCTGAATAAGTTGATCTTCTAACATGCATATCCTTTAATGAACGGTCTGGATTAACTTCGGACTTCGAAACTTCGGAATTTTTCGCCTTAGCACACTTTGTTTCTCCCGAATGTTGAATTCCTGAACAAGCCAATCTGTCGACACGTGTCCCTTTTGATGAATGATTCGGATTAACTCCGGACTTCGGGACTTCGAGATTTTCCACTCTCTCACATTTTTTTTCTCCCGAATGTTGAATTCTCGAACAAGCCAATCTGCCGACAGGTGTCCCTTTTGATGAACGGTCTAGATTAACTCCGAAATTCGGGACTTCGGGATTTTTCACTCTATCCCACTTTGTTTCTCCCAAATGTTGAATTCTTGAACAAGCTAATCTGCCAACATGTGTCCCTTTTGATGAATGGTCTAGATTAACTCCGGAATTCGGGACTTCGAGAGTTTTCACTCTATCCCACTTTGTTTCTCCCGAATGATGAATTCCCGAGCAATCCAATCTATCGACATGTATCCCTTTTGATGAACAGTTTGGATTAACTCTGGACTTCGGGACTTTGGGAGTTTTTACTCTAGCACGCTCCCTTTCTCCCAAAGTGTCGAACTTTCGAACTGTTGTGAGATCTACGGCTCACAATCACTTGCGCGCAGATCTGATGGCTAAGATTTGTTCTTCACTGCTATGCCTTACCTCTTGCTCTTGACTCGATCTAACAACTATTATCTATGTTCGTCCGATCCAACGTTCAAGCACTTTTCCCAAGATCTACGGCGTAGATCCCCTCCAGGACTTCGAAGCTTCGCTGATTTTGCTCCCTTTTACGATGAGTAACTTCAAACAGCTGGAGTGGTGAAGTCCCTAAGGAATTTAGTGCTTAACCACCATTCTCCTTTTCCCAGATTTGATGGTTATGAAGGATCTTCCTTCTTCCGAACAGATCCTACAGTCCAAATTATAAACTTTGTGTCCCAATACCAGGGTTGCGGTGGTATCCTTCCTTTGTAGGTTTTCTTGAACTTCTATACTTCCTGAGCTTATGAACACAGTCCAAGTGTTCACAGGGTGCCTTCTTGACACTCAGGAATTCTCTGAACTTCGAATTTTGTCCCTCTCGACAACAATTCACTCTGAAACCTTTGTTTCATTAACCACTTACACAACTCATCCAGGATCAGTGTTGAAACCATGGCTCTGATACCATTCTGTAACATCCCCAGGCACCCAGGTCGAGCCATGCTACTCCAAAAATGGTCTGATACCAATTTGTAATGTCCCCATCCACCAACAGGTCGAGCATCGTCACCTCAGATAGAGTTATTTTTTCGAAAATAGTCACATATAAACTTAACAGCAATAAATAGAGATAACATGAAAACGTAGATGCAGCGAAACACATGATATTATTACAAGAATCACAGACATGAACTTAAATACATCATTTAACCATTAAGCATAGAAAATATACTTATCTCTTAATTGAAGTACACCAACTGTGTACAGATATTCCACGAACCTCCCAACCTTAGTCCATTCTGCTCATCACTCTCACCAGTGGGTCACCCCCGATCTGGGACTAAACTCCACCATGCAAGGGATTCCTAGGATAGGTAAGGACAACAGAAAGTTGCACAGTACAACAAGAAGGATTTCCTCCAAGGATCCACTAACACCCATAGCTCACAGACTCTCATTCCCCACATGCATGTCCCACCTCAGGAGTGTACACCTTCACTATCACAGAGTCCATATCCTATTACACCTCCCTTTCCGGGGCTTCAGCAACAGGTCGAATCAAGAATTCTCGGAGCTATGTAGCTGCTACTGGACTCCCTCCGGGGGAACTCACTTCCTCTACACACTCTCTCACCTAGAGAGAGTTTCTCACAGGCCTGACAACCTGCTTCTTCTATCCACGGGCCTGACAACCCACTTCTTCACTCCCACTCCTCAACACACGGGCATGGTGATGGCAGCAACAAAAATTGGACGAGGGGAACAGTATTGACCTGACAATACGCAGGAAACCCACATGGTATAGGTGCAACAAGGGTATCAATTCAGGTTTTTTCAGAGGTTCGAGTATCTTGGAATTCAACAATGGCAGACTCGCTCACTATGTGCTTGCTCTGTGCATCACTGAGTCGGGGTAACAGATGGCCAGCATGGTCAGAACTGTAAGAATGGTGAGAATCCCCCCATAAATATACATGCATCTTAGATGACACTTGTCTCTCTAGGAACACGTTCCTCCCACTTGGAACTCGTTCCCCTCCCTAAAGGAACTTAGGATAAATTAATATCCTCTTTACAGCTTTTAGAATAATAATTATATATTATTATTTTAGTCTCTTAATCTTATCCCCTTTTCCTCAATCTCTTAGCCTCCTCCCTTGCCCAACCTAGTGGAGTTCAGTCCCCCATACTCTTTCTTCGTGGTCGGTCTACACGCAACGATGTTGTTATATTAATAATGTGGATATTTACATGTACAAAACAGGCTCCTGTCCTTTAACATCTAGGCTCCTGGCCTAATCAACACATAAGCCTACCAGCTTATAAATACTTGGCTCACCAGCCTACAAAACATGTTACATTCATAATTACAACCGGGGCTCGTCCTTGGGGTATTACACTTCATAATTTAACTCTTAATCTTCACAAAGGGGATCAAACAGTGGCCTCATATCCAAGAACCTCTGTGAATTCATCTAGAGTAGGGATAAAATATGAAGAATCTATGCATCAATTCAATGAGGAAATGGAGCATGTGAGATAGATTGGTGAACCAACTAATACATGTTTGAAAGATGTTACTAGTCACTATGCTCAAGCCTCATTTAAATATCTATTAGGAACTTTAAAATTCTAGGCACTTACTATAGAATATATAGCATAAAGAAGAAGTGGGTAATTTTGCATAAGAATAAGGCCATTCTTTATTTTGGGTCCGTTATAGGTTTTGTATGGACTGTGTATCTGCTTATATGTTTTTATTGTAACTTTACTATGATGTAATCTATGTTGTAGCATTTGTTGCAGCCTTTTTTTCACACAATTTACCTAGTTACTATTAAAAATAACAATAATAACAAAAGATAATTTTTTTGTGCAAGATGTTATCACTATTTGAAATATTAATATTAACAACTATTATCGTCAAGGTTAATTTGGTTGAAGATATTTTTCATCTCATTGTATATTTAGTATAAAAATTTAGAATTATTTTCAAGTTTTAATAGAATATTTAATTAAATAATTAAATATAATTTAGAATTGTTTACATGATTGCATGATGTTATCACTATATAAAATTGGAGGAATAATTATTTTGTTAGATTTAACTATAATCATTTTGACTTTATCAAAATTAATGAAAATTTTAGTAAATATTTAAGAACGAATTTAAAAGATAAATTTTAATTCAAAAAATTGATTTAAAATATCAATCCAATCATTGATTGAATCATTTAATCAAGTTTGTAAACATATTTAATCAACATGTTGTATCTTCTTACACAACAAAAAAAAACACCTTGAAAAATGATTAAACATTATATAATAACATTAAATTATTATAACTTTTTACAATCACAATTCAAATTAAATGTTTTAATATAGCTAGAGTTAGTATGGCATCTCAAATTTAAATGAGTGATAGATCTCAAATTTAACTTAAATACAAAGAAACCATTAATAATGTCAATCATTAACATACACCGTACATTTATAAATCAAACAACATCAACATGATATGAAAATACATAATATACATGAACAATAATATCAAAATCAATATATATGTTAGATACACATCTTGAATATGTCAAATATGGCATCTCAAATTTAAATGTGTGATACATCTCAAACTTAATTTAAAAACAAAGAAATCATTAACATACACATATTACATTTTATAAATAAAACATAACATCAACATGATATAAAAGAAAAATATATATGAACGATAATATTAAAATCAAAGTATATATATATATATATATATATATATATATATCAAGTCAAATATACATGTAAAATACATATCTCAACAATCAAATTTATACATGTCCACAATTGCTATAAGCTACAACAATCAAATTTATACATGTCCACAATTGCTATAAGCTAGGTCCACCACTAGAGACAGAGACATCGGTACCTTTGCCACTAGAGCTAGAGGCATTAGTACCTCTACTAGATAATAATGTAGAAAGTACCATCTAAGGAGGAGATGGTGGTCGATCTACTTCTAAAGGAGATCGTGGTTGGTCCACTATTGAAGGAGATGGTGGTCGATCTACTGCTAAAGGATATGGTGGTCAATCTACTACTGGAGGAGGATATGGTCGTTGGTATATTAGAGGAGGAGATGGTGGTCAATCTACTAATATAGGAGGGTATGGTGGTTGGTATGTTATTAAAGGAGGAGATGGTGGAGGTGAAGGAGGAGGTGGAGGAGTACCATCCTTAGCAGATGAATTTGAAGAAGAAGACTAATGGCCAACCCTCAACCATGGGGAAGGATAATCCATAACATGCAATCTCAAGGTCCCACATGAACTCCCGAGATCATATAGGGGCCACTCTATGGAGAGCCTTCAATGCACATATATGATCCATCAGTTGTTGATAGAATATGTGATCTTGTTTATATGGCATGTCGGGTTTCTACACCTAATGTGACTCATCTAGCTCAACCATCTCCTTATCATGTTGGGGAGGCACCTCCCCAACATACATGCCAACATATGCAAAATAGTAAACAATAATAATGAGACAATTCAAACAAAATATTACAATCAATTACAAGTGTGTTAAGTAAGACAAAAAAAAAATATGCAACTAGATTAATGAAAATATAACCATAATATTACCTCTTGCATCTAGTGACTCATCTTGACTAAATAGGACATTCGCACATCCTCGCTAGTCCATCCCTGCATGTGGGTATTATATAAGATTGATGATGTGACCATCCTCACTAGCTAATAAATCCAATACCTCTAAACAAACATGTCTACATGGCCACTATGGTTGGCCCCTCTTCGAAAAAATACTCCCCCACTTGTGCCTATGCACATCAGTCATCAGCCTAGAAGGGAGGCAATCGTATGTAGGTCAAATCACTAAAAACCTCCCAAAAAATAAAGTAAACAACTCTGGAGCAAAGGAGAAGAGAAAATTGTCCATCAAACACAACACAACAACGATCGAGAGAAGAAACAAACTATCACAAAAAAAGGCAAACCACTTGATCAATTTGAGCCTTTGAACTAAACTACATACATAGTGAATTAGAGGGAAATTGATGAGCTACCCATCAAAGGTATAGTGTGCCAATGTCATGACCATAAACAATAAGCACCTAACCTTTTCTACACTAAACGAATGTAAACGCAACTATCCCCTAACAACCTAGAAGGCACTAAGGTTAATGATGATTTCACTGACATATATGTACACATATGCCATCTAACTCTCTCCCACGGCACTAGGAGATAGATCGGGGAAATAGAGAAAATACCCCAGACAACCCAGTGATGAAATAAATGCCCTTCTTTGTAAGCTAGTACCATAGATCATGACCAACCCTGAAAGCCTACCTAATATCATTTTGGTGATGAATTAACTACATCAACAAGCATGTGTTCCCATTGAGGGATTTATCCTCCTCATAAAACTTGAGGTCAACATTTCATTAAAGAAGGCAAGTCTACATTGTAATAGGATGAGGGTATATATATCTCTCCCTCTCTTGAGCCTCCCACTCATGTATGAAGTTGTATAGGTTGACCTATTGTTCTTGTTGTTTTCATCATCATGGTCTTTGATTCACATAAAAAATTTGTTAGCCACACACACATACAACATAAACAATCTATACTAAATTATCATTTCTAATACTCATTAAATATTAAATCATTTTGTAAAAAAACTATGTAAAACTCATTGATGTGCCTTATTTATATAAACACACCACCAATGATTCGGATTTATTTCCACCACATTGTCATCATTGTTCTTGATTAAATATTAATGCACTGGTAAATTATATAAGGTTTTTTTAATATTATTGGTAAGTGGTGCACCATTTGTGTGGGGCATTCGGTGTTCCTTGTATAAAAGAACACACAAATAAAAATACATCTATACATTATTTGGTGGTCCTTTGTCCCACAAACAAGGGGGTCTCATACACCAATTTGGTGTCTGACTTGGTCGTGACCTTAAAAATAGATCATTATTATTATTATTATTATTATTATTTTGAAGTGCACCACCAAATTTGAAAATTTTAATTTATCAAATTTGATTATCCATTATGATGCACTTCTAATGTCATAGAGCATTGGTCATGGTGCCTCCTTACATTTCAAAGCAAACCAATAAAAGAAGGAAAATTAATTTAATAATAATTCACTCAATGGTGCACTATATTTAAATGGATGCATTGACTACAATACATGTGTACATTTTGAAGTGCATCAACAAGTTTGAAAATATGTAATGTATTTAATTTGATTACTATTGTGTTTTTTTATGTACGAGAGCATTGATTACAATGTCATGTACATTTCCACTCGTACCAGTAAGGGCGGGAAAACAAAAAAATTTAAATTGACTTTATGGTGTGCTTGTTACATACGCAAGCACCAATCTTGGTGCCTTAGTACATTTCCATGAGCATCAACAAGTAGGAAATATCTATATAGATAAAACTCCACTCAATGGTGTGTTTAGAATATGTAGTAGTGCTGCCAACAATCTCTCCTAGTATTATAAATGTTATAAAGAGCATCGAAAAAACGTGAAATTGTTTTTTTAGTTTTCGGTTTCAACTATGTGCTGAATTTAACTGAATGTACCATGCATAGTGCATATTATTAATAACAGGGATGCACTACACAATTTTGTACGAACCGAATGGTTTGAATGCACTGCATAGAAATTTATAAAAAAAAAAAAGGCAAATTCAATCCCAATTCAAAATTTTAAACTGTTAATAATTTCAATGATGGGATAACAATCAATTTACCTAGTCTCTTCCCTATGGAGGAGGTATGGAGGAGGCATGGTTGTTGCATAGAGAAAAATTAAAAATTTGGTAACATTTTGCAAAATTCCAAAACAAAACAAATCAACTAGGGAAGCAAACGAATCAAGCAATTTGGTCACATGGTAGCACAAACAATTGAGGGATCGTATAGGGATGATGAACATCAATGCTTGTATGGTTTGAAGCAATAAGAAATATTACTAAAATTATGGCTTGGAAAAAAAAAAAAAAAAATTACCCTACCTCAGTGTACCTAATAGTAAGACAAATTAGTGCATTTCAATGTTCCGAGCACACCACTCGGAATTTTAAAATGTATTAATTGGTGTGCCATTTTTTTTAGTATGCACTGGTGTTGAACTAATTATTAAGCACACTGTTAAGTTTTTGTAATTTATTTAACTAAAAATTGATATTTTATAATAAAAAAATTGAAATGTTATTCAATGCTTCTTACGTACAGATGCACTAGTGTACATACTATTTACAAATGCAGCAATTAGGTTTTTTTTATGTATTGATAATGGAACACACTAAAGTGTCCTATATGGGAGTGCATGATAAGTTTTTGTAATATTTTTAAAATAAAAGCTATGTTATTTAACAAAATGGCTAAACCTTATCCAATGTGTTATATATAAGGACACATTGATGTGCTTATGGTTTAAAGATGCATCAACTAAATTTTTATCGTGAAAGAATAAAAACGACCTACAATGTCCCTATAGAGGGAACACATTGTTCCATCATTATGGGAGCGCACCATAAAGTTTTTTGTAATTTTTTAAGATAAAAATGATATTGTATAGTAAATTTCTAAATCGTATTTAATGCATCTTAAATAAGGACATGCCAGTGTGCTTATGGTTTAAAGAAGCACCCACTAGAGTTTTATCACAAAATAATAAAAACAACCTTCGGTGTACCTATAGTGGGCGCACACTAATAAGTTTTTGTAGTTTTTTAAAACAGAAACAAATGTTGTATGATAAAATGTCTAAACCTTATTCAGTGTGTTTTATATAATGACACACCAATGCACTTTCGATTCTAATATGTGTTATGGCACAAGTTGTAGGTTGGGAAAATCCTGACCCAACCACAAAAGAAAGTGTTATAACTATGGGTCACTACACCCAATGTCACCTCGATGTAGGTCCCACACTTAGGGGTGACTAAGGTCACTCCTGGGAGGTGATCCCATAGACCCTAGGGAAAAGGAAAGAAGAAAGGAAAAGGTAATGGAGAGGCCCCTAGAATTCGGTATACTAAATGGAAAAGAGGAAAAGGGAGATGCCTTGTTGACCAAGTAATGCTACCCCAAAGGATGTGTTTGTTTGCCCGATGATTGTACCTACCCAAGACACAAGAAAAATCCAAATGCAAAGCAATATATCAAGTGGATCACCAAGTTAACCTTTTTTCCCTATTTTGCGGCAGTTATATCAGAAGTAAAAGGTCTAGACTAGTTAGCAATGTCAGCAATAAAACTAGTAACCAATGTGGACCGAAAATATCACTTCAAGACTGAATAAATATGGTTGTCATAAAAGTAAATTTCTACAACATTATATCAGCCTTATGGGTGTAGGAAATGATGGAGAATATCATAGAAATCAGCCACTAAAAGTTAGAGATGATTAGCCCAAAAGATACGCCCTAATTGGTAGGTTAGGTGAGTGATGTTAGGGAGAGTTTCTAGGGTTAGTTTATGAGATATTAGTGGTTAGTGTTAGGGTTTTCTGCACCCTAATGGTTGTAGGAAAAAATTTAGTACAGCAATGAGAATTTGTGGGAGAAAGGGGACACCCTAAGGGGGGAATAATCCCCACGGCATCAAGATCACTATCCCAAAGAGACAACTTTAAAACTTGAAAATTTCAAATTTACCAAGGCAACAATGTATTTCTCCAATGCTATAATTAAATGACTAGTTCCTTTAAAAATGGGTTAATGGAATCAACCAAAGAAAGAGCTAGAGGTACTACCTCCTGGGGGTGTAAATCCTCTTACTCCCCAAGGCAAGTATCTCTAGCTAGGGTTTAGGCTAAGAGGGTGTATGCCCTTATACTTCTCTTATCAAACCCTTGTTAAACTAATAGAATGTAAGCATAAAGTGATAGAGACTAAGGTGGGGGTGTATGCCCTTATACTTCTCACCTAGCTCTAGCAAATAACCTTGACTTGAAAAATAAATGATATCAACGATGTAGAAACCTTACCAATTCAAGGAAAAGCTAAGACAAACCACCATAAAAGTTAGAGAAAATCCTTCCAAGAATAGTGCATCACTTCCGCCAACCAATAATACAAGACATATCCATAAACAAAGCACAAGAAATAGAACTACCCAAAGAGAGAGAAAATTTAAGTCCAAGTACTTCTCCAAGATGGGAGAGTTATGTTAAAATGAGATCTTATGATCTCTTATTTATACAAAATGTCACTAAGATACTTTGTCCACATAATTAAGGGTAAACCACAAGACTAGGGGCCAAAAACCCTAATATTTCCCCTTTTACAAAGTAATATTAAACAATTCACTTTAATTTCACTTTTGCACAAAGAAAAAAAGCCCTAGTTATAAGGACGTCACCTCATTAGGGGACGTTTTGGCACTAGGAGAAGGTCGTTGGTGATGGAGGAGTGTAGAAAGGCTTCCCAGAGCCACATGTCAAGAGTCCAAATAGCTTCCTTCATGGTCAAAGCCTCAAGCCTCTCAAAATGTCCTTGTGCCAATGCATGTCAACCTCACCACCAAACCCTAACCCCCCTAGGTGACGTCATGCCTCTAAAGGTGACATTTTGCCTCTCCTAGGAAAAAAATTTGGCATGTGGGAGCTAGGTTTTTTCTTCCAAATCTCTTCCATACCTTCAAAGTTTTATCTCTCTCATCCGGCATGCGGGTCCTTAGCATCCACCTGTGGGATTCAAGCCCCATGGAAGCCCAAGCTAGGCTTGTTCTTCCAAAATTGTCCACCAACTAGGTCCTGCAAAGGCAAATAAGCACACCCTCCAAGGATATCAAGTCATAACATCATGATAAGTGAATCCAATCAATAAATGAGCCACCTAATCATGTGCATCAAATATTACTATGTCAAACAATTAAGTGCTCAAAGACATTATGCGACTTGTCAAGCTTGCATATGGGAGGGTTGACGAGGTGTCCTATTGGGTATATCTTTCTGTGGGTCAAGGAGAGTTTCCAAGAGATCCATCTCTAAGCCATGTAAAGTGGGTGAAGTGGTTAAGGGTCAAGACTCAATGGGCATGGGGTTCATGACATACAAGGGGTTGTTCTGTCTCATTCATGGGTGCCTTTGTAGAGGGTGTGTGGTACCTTTGTTTGCAATGCACTTTTTCCAATCCCATTATTTTTCCATTCTTTGTTTCTTTCATAATTTTAAGGAAAATTTGAAGGCCACAAACCTAGCATGGTGTCCAAATAATGGCAGTGTCACCCACAAATACCTAGTGGAAATGAGAAGGTTGGCTCGTGATGAGACATCCTTTCTCTCAGCCATAAAACTAAGAGACATTACCCTGGATTGGGGACCAGATGATGGTAATTTCATATCACTAGATATTCATGGGCATGATAGGTTGACTCATGATGAGACATCCTATCCTCTAACTAACCTTTTTAAGCATTCTTAATCATATTTTGTGTGGGTCCCCCTTTTCTTAAAGATATGTGTTTCATTACTTTCTTGGGTGATCCTTGGGTGAAGCATCTAGAAGGTTTATACATAGGCTTTTATATTTTACCCAACATCAATCCCTATGGGCCTTCAGCCCCTTCTTCCCATATAATGAGGGGAAAACCCTTCTTGGGTCAACACACCCTAAAATCCCAAGAGATAAGGAAATGGGGGGAAATATTTATGGAAAGTGGTAAGTATGGTCGGGAACGATACAATGTCTCTTCAAGGGAGTTCCTAGTAGAAAACCCATCCCCAAGGAATACCACTTACTAGGGCACATTGTCGACCACCAAGGTGAAGCAGGGAAAAAGGCATAATGTCCAAGCATATATCATGAAGTCTAAAGAAATCTAGGATACAACATACTTAAATGACTCAAAAATTGAAATGATGTTCACCATAATACTGACTTGTACCTCATGGACCAAGGCCTGTTGCCTTATAGAAGCCAGTTGGTGCGATGGATGTCATCTGAAAATATGTGACCTTTGTAGTGGTGACAAGGGTCTCCATCTGTACAAAAATGATAATGCTAGTCATGTAGTCTCTTGGCACTCCATATCTGCAACTTGAGGACCTCAAGACATAATCTCCTTAGTAATCCACAAAATGGGGATAACATATGGCTCCTACATGGGGACATGTTCTCGTTGTAGAGCACATGAGAACCTTAGCATATTTTGGTAGACATGTGCCTGCCAAAAACTCAGAAAAGGGGATAAGAGCATCTAGGGTGGTGCTATCACCCTTCATCCATATATATATAGAAATCCAAAATGAAAATTAATCTAGAAAAGAAAAATTTTGACATTTTTTCAAAAATTTCTAAACTAAGCATGAAATCAATATGCAAGCAGAGAAAAATGAAAATGAAATGCATCTAAACTAATTTGAGCAATCAAGATTCAAATGTAGGAAATCAAATGACCTACCTACTTACCTGGGGCCTTGGGGCCCTGAAGATCCAGTGATAGGTGATGTTAGGTGAAGTCATACAACCAGTGCAACCACTTGTTCAGCATTTCATCCAGATATCTCCCCTTGTGCTTAATCCTATGAAACAACAAAGATAATTCCAGCACAAAATAATCATGAGCATAAGTAGACATATAATCCATCATTAAATGCAACTCATGTAGATGGGTGGGAGGGAGGAAATCTTGTCGGAAAGAGAAACCATCAACCCAATCATCCTACCAAAAAGTGTAGCCATAAGCATGATCAATCCATTTCTGAAGAGGGATACCATATGTAGATGATGGCTCATCTTCATCTTCTCTCAAAAAAGAATTGCTTCCTTAAGGTTGGGACAATATAATAAATCCCAAAGAAACTTGTTGGTTTCTCATACATGGGGAAATGGGGATAAGCACAATCTCATTTCTAGAGGAAAATCTTTCCCTCTGATTCAATAAATGTCGCTTCTTTATCTGCAAATCCCCACAAAAAGTCTCAACGTGAAAGTACTTTCATTTGGTAGTGCGATCCTTGGACTGCTTTGGGCTGGCCACGACCTGGTGTCTATCAAAATCTGAGCACAATGAATGAAAATCCTCATGGAACAAGTCTGCATCCTCAAAAGGGTATGTATCAAGGGATGATTGAAGATCATCTTGAGTATGTTGCAACAAGTCTTCCTTGAAGGGGTAGAACAAATTTGTAACTATATCATCACTAGGCTGCCAAATATATGAATCATACACACATGAAGACCAATCCTCTGAAAATGATACCCCCACTTCTTGAGAGCTACCCTCAATGTCATAAATGGGGTGTCTATCAAAATTGAGACAACTAATACCCCATCTGCATCTACCAGTCTGTATGAAAGTGTCTATCGGCTCATCAACCATATCGAATGGTACTTTCATAAGACCATCAGTATGACTGAAAATGACCATTTTTTCATCTTCGTGTGCAGGAGGAGTAGAGGCATGGACGTATTCAACTAGACCTTCAAATTCTTCATCATTGAGACTGAATCGCTTCTTCAACATTATGTGCAAGAGTAAAACAAGGTTGGCCAACCTTGCCTTCATCAACTGAGATCAAAGATAGTGGTACCTCAATATGTTGTGCTTTATCATAATTATTCTTTCTTCTTATGGACACAACCCTCCATCGCCTCTTCATCACAAGAGGCTCGATCCTTAGTGAAAAGTTATTTTCTTGTTTTTCTTCAAGGGGATCTATCATATCCAAGGTTTCCTCTAATACTTCTTCACTTTCGAGGTCATGGAATAAAGTATCATCAAGGTCTTCGAAAGGGTCACAACTCATTGTGTTCTCTCCTTGATGACTTTCTTCATGTGTATGTTCTTCGAACACTTATTCATCGTCAAGGGCAAGAAATAACTAATAACTATCTTATGTGATTCATCATTACTTTAGCAGCTTTATTAGCATCCTTCTCCTTTTCCATTTGTAAAAATGTCATCATTGAGTCACCACAATTTTCAGATGAGGGTTCATCCCATGGTGCCATAATTCCATTAACTAAAAAGACACCTCAAAGGAGTCATCGGGTGAGATTAAGTCTCACCAAAGGAGGAAATGGTAAAGAGGGAAAGGTGGGTTAATGGAAGGTGGAGTCGCCAGATGAACTTTAAGGGGACTTCATGAAGGGTGGAAAGGGAACATTCTTCAATGGAGTTTCCAGGAAATCTAATGGATAGAGGCTTTGGGATGGAATCTTGCCAAAGTGTCGTTGGGGCACGAAGAGGATTTAAAATCCTCCCCGACAACAGCGCCAAAATTTTATGGCACAAGTTGTAGGTTGGGCAAAGCCCGACCCAACCACAAAACCAAGTGCAATAACTATGGGACACTATGCCCAATGTCACCTCAATGTAGGTCTAGCACTTGGAGGGTGACTAAGGTCACTCCTGGGAAGTGATCCCGAAGACCCTATGGGAAAGGAAGAAGAAATGAAAAGGTAATGGAGAGGCCCTTAGAATTCGTTATTCTAAGTGGAAAAGAGGAAAAGGGAGATGCCTTGTTGACCAATTAATTATGCCCCAAAGGATGTGTTGCTTTGCCCGATGATTGTACTTGCCCAAGACACAAGAAAAATCCAAATGCAAAGCAATATATCAAGTGGATCACCAATTTAAGCTTGTTGTCCCTATTTTTCAGCAGTTATATCAGCAACARATTATATCCAAATCARCAAGTAAAAGGTCTAGACTAGTTAGGAATGTCATCAATAAAACTAGTAACCAATGTGGACCAAAAATAGCACTTCGAGACTGAATAAATATGKCTGTCATATAAGTAAATTTATACAACATTATATCAGCCTTATGGCTGTAGGAAATGATGGAGAATATCAGAGAAATCAGCCACTAAAAGTTAGAGATGATTAGCCCAAAAGATGCGCCCTAATTRGTAGGTTAGGTGATTGAAGTTAGGGAGAGTTTCTAGGGTTATTTTATGATATATTAGTGGTTAGGGTTAGGATTTTATATAGCCTAATGGTTGTAGGAAACAAGTTAGTATAGCAATGAGAACTTGTGGGAGAAATGGGACGCCCTAAGGGAGGAATAATCCCCAATGCATCAAGATCACTATCCCAAAGAGACAACTTTAAAACTTGAAAATTTCACATTTACCAAGCCAACAATTTATTTCTCTAATGCAATAAGTAAATGACTAGTGCCTTTAAAAATGGGTTAATGGAGTCAAGCAAATAAATATCTAGATATACTACCTCCTTGGGGGTGTAAATCCTCTTACTCCCCAAGGCAAGTATCTCTAGCTAGGGTTTAGGCTAAGAGGGCATATGCCCTTATACTTTTCTTAGAAAACCCTTGTTAAACCAATAGTGTGTAAGCATAAAGTGATGGAGACTAAGGTGGGTTTGTATGCCCTTATAATTCCCACCTAGCTCTATAAAATAACCTTGACTTGAAAAATAAATTATAGCAACAATGTAGAAACCTTACCAATTCAAAGAAAAAGCTAAGATAAACCACCATAAAATCTAGAGAATAACCTTCCAAGGCTAGTGCATCACTTCCATCAACTGATAATCCAATACATAGCCATAAACAAGACACAAGAGAGAGAAATAGCCAAAGAGAGAGAAAATTATAGTCCAAGTACTTCTCCAAGATGGGAGAGTTATGTTAAAATGAGATCTTATGATCTCTTATTTATACAAAATGTCACTAAGATACGTTGTCCACATAATTAAGGGTAAACCACAAGACTAGGGGTCAAAAACCCTAATCTTTCCCCATTTAAAAAGTAATATTAAACAATTCACTTTAATTTCACTTTTGCACAAAGAAAAAAATCCCTAGTTATAAGAATGTCACCCCTTTAGGGGATGTTTTGGCACTAGGAGAAGGTCGTTGGTGATGGAGGAGTGTAGACAGGCTTCCCAAAGCCACATGGCAAGAATCCAAATACCTTCCTTCATGGTCAAAGCCTCAGTCCCATCAAAACACCCTTATGCCAATGCATGTCAACCTCACCACCAAACCCTAACCCCCCTAGGTGACACCATGCCTCTAAAGGTGACGTTTTGCCTCGCCTAGGAAAAACGTTTGGCATGTGGGGGATAGGTTGTGTCATCCAAGTCATCTTCTAGGCCTTCAAATTTTGATCTCTCTCATCTGGCATTCGGGCCCTTGGCATCCACATGTGGGCTTCAAGCCCCATGGAAGCCCAAGCTAGGCTTGTTCTTCCAAAATTGTCCACCAACTAGGTCCTGCAAAGACAAATAAGCACGCCCTCCAAGGATCTCAAGTCATAACATCATGATAAGTGAATCCAATCAATAAATTAGCCACCTAATCATGTGCATCAAATATTATTATGTCAAACAATTAAGTACTCAAAGACATTATGCGACTTGTCAAGCTTGAATATGGGAGGGTTGACGATGTGTCCTATTGGATACATCTTTCCCTAGGTCAACGAGAGTTTCCAAGAGATCCCTCTCTAAGCCATGTAAAGTGGGTGAAGTGGTTAAGGGTCAAGACTCAATGGGAATGGGTTTCATGACATGCATGGGGTTGTAGTGTCTCATTCATGGGTGCCTTTGTAGAGGGTATGTGGTACCTTCGTTTGCAATGCACTTTTTCTAAGCCCATTATTTTTCCATTCTTGTTTATTTCATAATTTTAAGGAAAAGTTGAAGGCCACATCCCTGGAATGGTGTCCAGATAATGGAAATGTCACCCACAAATACCTAGTGGAAATGAGAAGGTTGGCTTGTGATGAGACCCCCTTTCTCTCAGCCATGCAACTGAGAACCATTACCCTGGCTTGGTGACCAGATGATGGTAATTTCATACCACTATATATTCATGGAAATTATAGGTTAGCTCGTGATGAGACCTCCTATCCTCCAACTAACCTTTTTAATCATTCTTAATCATATTTCTTGTGGTTACCCCTTTTCTCAAAGATAAGTGTTTCATTGTTTTCTTTGGTGATCCTTGGGTGAAGCATCGAGAATTTTTATACATAGGCTTTATATTTTACCCAACATTAGTCCCTCTAGGCCTTCAGCCCCTTCTTCCCATAGAATGAAGGACAACCCCTTATTGGTTCAACACACCCTAAAATCCCAAGAGATAAGTAAATGGGGGGGAATAGTGATGGAAAGTTTTAAGTATGGTCAGGAACGGTACAATGCCAACGGAGTTCCTAGTAGCAAACCCATCCCCATGAAGACCACTTACTAGGGAACAATGTCAACCACCAAGGTGAAGCAGGGAAAGAGGAATAATGTCCAATATATATCATGTAATCTAAATAAATCTAGGATACAACATACTTAAATGCCTCAAAAATTGAAATGATGCTCACCATAATACTGACGTGTACCTCATGGAGCAAGGCCCACTGCCTTCCAAAATCCAACTGGTTTGGTGGATTCCATCTGAAAATCTACGACCTTTGTGGAGGTGAGAATGGTCTCCATCTATGCAAAAGGATATTGCTAGTCATGTAGTCTCTCGGCACTCCATACCTGCAACCTAAGGGCCTCGAGACATAATCTCCTTAGTTATCCACAAAATGGGGATAACAATGTGCACCAAATAGAGTATGTTTAGAGTCAATTTAAACTTAATTATAATTTATTGTGAAATAGTAATCATGCATTTTGGTGAACTTTTAATTTGAATGCATAAGTGTGTTGTATATATGAGCACATCTATGCACCTGATATGATTTAAGACCACCATCTAAAATCCTTCACTAAAACCTTTAATCGGCCAGCTCTACTAGCAACCTCCACTACAGTTGTATTTTATACATAAGTGAATACACAGATAAAGAGATATGTCCAGAGTGTGGGCGTGATAGGTACCAAAAATTAAAAAACAAGGGTAAGGAACATGGTCCTCATCATAAGATATCGAGGCACATGTCTATGATCCCAAGGATACAAATGCTCTTTCATTGCAAAGAATTTGTTATTTTGTAGGGGTAGCATGTCTTGCACAAAAGTGAGCTAGGAGTTATGTGCATCCCATAAAATTCAATAGCCATGAAGCATATAGAGGATACATGGTCCAATAAATTCAAGGATGATGTATGAAGACTTTGATTAAGCAAATTCATGGATAGAGTTAACCCATATTCCCTCTAAAATACCAACTATTATGTTTTTCTAATGGTAATTATCAATAAAAATATCCCTCCATGGTAATTTATGAATAACGAACATATAATTGGCTCTTATAGTCCCTGGTAGAATATAAGTGAAGAGAGTGGATGTATACCTCCAACCATTGATTGGTGAATTGAATATTTTATTAGAAGGGATAAGGTATATAACGTATCAAGACCCATCTTGACGTAGTGGTCTTTTACATTGTATGGCATATGTGCATACACCATGCATGATTATCTAAGAATGGGGGTTTTCTCTGGTCAGCATGTTGCTTGATTTGTTTATATCCATAACATTATTTGGAATACTTCATTTGGTGCAATAATATTCTTTGGTGATAATATGTTTCATATATAGTAACATCACAGGTATTGTAACAAAAGGGTATCATGGGTGTAAATGTTGTGGAACTTCTATAAATTCTAGGTGGCCCAACCACCTACAAAAGTGAATGTATGACTACTCGAGGGTATCCGTCCAAGAACACCATCCTTATAGAAGTGAACCATCTTCTTTTAATCGTAATGTAGTGCCTCGTTTTTCCTGACTACTTTGACAAACCTAACTCATTCTTTGAGGGTGTTTTCTCACAAACGACCTGGTTAATAAATGTTGTGATGGAATTCAGACTCTATTTTCTTAGATTGCTTAAATTAAAATGTGAAAATGGTTGGATTAATTGCATGATATGTTGATGAATAATTTACATGAGATTGATTATAATTATTTCATATGCTATTAACAAGTTTCTTGAGTGGATGGGGAGCTTAATGATATGTTGATGTGGGTATCGTCAACAAGACTTTGGGACTCCAGACTAAGTCAGGAAGTAGTTCTTAGTTGATGATTTTGGTTTATAACTGAATTGAATTATGAAAATGATGACAATAAAATTCTTAGTGGATGCAGGCACAGGGATGATGCTTGTCGATTTGACTCACATAGGAGTAACGGGGTTGTATAGAGCCATATTAGTACTATGGGGAGAGGTGGAACAACATCCCTGATTCCACCTACTAGCACTCCCACTTTGGTCAGAGTTGAAAAGTGTGGGGCACTTTTTCTCGAGCGGTTGCACAATGTCATGAGGGTAGGCCACGGACTCGGTCACTCATGAGGGAAAACTGAGGAGCATGTAATAAGGTGAATTCCTTATTCCTTAGCGTCCAGTAGTCTCCCAAATAGGGGCAACAACAAAGTTAACAAGGTCTCTACAATTTGCGCCATCATTTCCAATGTTCAAGGTTGAATGATTGAATGGGATGATGCATGGTACCCTTGGAGTATGCAAGTATGTCCTAAAGGGAAGGGTGTGCATGGCACCTTTAGAATTCTTACAAAATTTAGGATGACTATGTAAAAGTAAAATGAAAAATAATTTAAGGGTAGGGTACAAGTAAAAGTTCTTAGATATTATTGTTGCGAGGAAATCCCCCTATGGTTGTGGGTAGACCATAACACATCAGTGTCACTTAAAGACCAACAATTTCCAAGGAAATCAAACAAAAAAGTATGTAACTACTTTGATCAAAATAACTAACTATTGACAAAAAAGGAAAGAATACTTACTTGGTGTCCAACGGTTGATGTAAATCCTAATGGTGGAAGCTTTCACACTACTTCCCAATTTCTCCATCCTGAACCTACAAGGCTTTCAAACAAAAGACTACAGAGGAAGGTAGTTATTTTATAACTAACTCTTATAAATTTGATCAAAAACAGAAGTATTCGCAACAACTAGTGTTCTAGATACATAGATATTAAAAAATAATGAACATACATAAAGAACACCAAAATTTGAAGGAAATAGTATATTTATTATTAAACAACAGATTTCAGGGGCAGTTGTTACATGCACCTACTACGGCACTACTCCTCGAACGGATTTTAGGTCTCTCCACCCAAGGTACTGCATATTTGATGAGCCTTTGACTCCAATGCACAGACATAACCAAAGAGAATCCAGGGAGATTTCTTGGTTAGATAAGGAGATGCATGGAAAGGGATAGAAACGAGGGTTTCCAAGTTGAGGACAAAAGCAGCAATGGGGCTTGCATACAAGGTAGGATTGAACCAGCATGACTTTGATTCAAGGGTGATTTCCTTCTCCTCATGGCTCATGCTCTATTTATATCATCCCCAAGCAATAAGAGAAGGTTTTTTACAAGTAAAAGGAGTTAGGAAACTAACCAAACCCATAACTCAACATGCAATTACATGAAAATATATTTTTGTGAGCATTTAATGACATGTACGCAACTTTTCTTTGAGAAATTCATGTATACGCATGTTGTATAACTATTAGGGTACATATAAGTCCCCAAATATTGTTTTTTAGATAATCTAGAGGAGGTATAGGGAAATGATGTATGCAAGTAGGATATGGACAAGGCCAATAAAGTCTTCAATGCATAAGTGGTGGCAATTGATGCTATAACAAATTCCCCCTAATGTGTGAGGTCAGAAGAGAAATCGATGGCTGAAATTCATTATAAATCCTATAAGTTAAGAAGTAGTAAGACATGGTAAAGGTTTCCAGAATTCGATCTAAGAACAAGAACCAACAACAGAAAACAAGTAAGAATACTATATTCCTGAGGCGAGCATACCCATGCTTAGGTGTGATGAAAAGCATGGCTGACAAATCAAGTGCATTGCATATCCATGAAGAATGTATATAGAAAAACAGTGACCATGGTCGCGAAAGAGATACACAGTGGATCCATTTCAAAAGAGATCATAGCCACGAAAGAGATACATAGTGGATCTATGTCTCAGAATCAGTGAAGGATATCTGGAAATAGGAGCTAAATAATTGATCCTTCACAAGTACCAATGTCATAAAGTGGAATGGGTACTATCCAATGAAATCGGGAAGTAGCATAAAAGAGGTGATGCTACCTAGTACAATCTAACAAGTGTGAATAAAGGAGTTGATGTCAAACACTTGGTAGAATCTATTGATCAGGGGACATCAATGTTTTCCCTTGTCAATAGCAAGGGAACTTGCCACCGATGATTGCAATCCCCAAGGTACTAATAAAGACTTTAGATCCCTATCCCTGAGCAAGATGTGTTAGAGTCGATAGGAAAATATCCACTGGAAGGAAGGAATTAAAGCATCCCCCATCAACCAACACAAGGAGTAGCAAAAGGCCAAATATTTAGAAGAACTTGAACGAAAAGATTAAAGGGACCCACCACGAAGTATGTCTCTCACATGCACTAGATGGAATAGTGCACGAGAGTGACTCTCTAAATAGTAGCCAATAATGAAGACTGCCAACAAAGGCGAGGAAACCACCAATGGGGACAAATGGGATCCAAGGTACTACTTGAATCCCAATGTGCGAATAATGTTTTTTTCGTCGAACATAAGGGAAACCACTCAGCTAGCGACCAATGATGAAACATCATCTGCTAAGCACAAGGTCACCTATAAATTATGTAAATAGGGCCAGCATGCGACTCTAGGTCAAACTCTCAGACATGGATGATTTTAGGGGCTAAATTTCACTCATGGGATAATTTTCCATGGTTTTTCCAAAAACGAGATAAGCTATTTTAAAAATGATTCGCCCAAATTCTATAGGAAAAAATTATTTTACCTTAAAAAATGCCAAAATTTTATAAAAACTATACAAAATCCTTAGAAATTTGAATATTTTTACAAAAATATCGCCAAACATTTATAGTTGGCATATGAAGGATAAGTAAG
>SNQJ01S0009628.1:0-15274 GCA_010110895.2 Picea sitchensis | reverse complement strand
TGGTTAGAAAGGAAAGGAGGTAGAATTCCTCTCCCAACTATAGTCGAAGTGGGGGTTGCAAGGGCCCCAAACCCAAACACATCTTAAATGCCTTCCATAATGACTCACCGAAGAGGGTGATTTTCAGTGTTATCCAACCTAGAAGTCGGAAGGCACAAAAGAACAAGACAGTATGATCCAGTGAACAGAGGGTTAAAGGGTCTAACAAAACCTTTAGCCTCGACATATTATATATGTGTAACCTATGGCACATAAGTGTTTGATTATGTGATCTCTATCTCAACAATGACAACAGGACCAATCGGTACAAAAGTGTCAATTTGATTGAGTTTATGCCTTAAAGTAAGCGGTGAATAGTTCAACTCAATGGGAGGAAGGCCCTAAACCCTCCAAGATCAACCAAGTGGTTGATCAAGCACTTTAAATCAGAGACTCAAGGAAGCAACCAGCACACTTACTAAGGTTGTCTATGCATAAAGATCACACCACTATAAAAATTCCTAGGGAAACAACAAACGCAAACAAATTTCTCAATACTCCATCTCGGGTGGATTAGGTCCCAAGACTGCAATAGCAATGAAGTTAGGAAAAGGCCCTTCCGGATGACACCATGGGTTTATTAAGTCTCGTGAACTGAAGAACAAAGGAGTGAGAGGCAGTTACCTTGACCTCCACTAACCAGCCCTACCCAGTGCACCATTCCCTCACTTAGTGAGGCACCCTCCATGGGTATTGAATAGCGTGATATGATATCTACCTAAGGTACCATAGGAAACCCCCTGTAGTCACCTAAGAGATACCTAGGAAAGGAAACTAAGGATACCAACTCGCATTCAACATCCAAGAGGTACAGTCGACAGTTAGGATCGAACATATGGGCAAGGTAACAAAGCCTAAAGCTCTAAAAGCACCACCTCTCAAGGAGGTATGGGTACTAGAAAAACCATTGATTAAGAACTCTCCATAACGCTTGGTCAAGCCTCGGAGGGGTTATCTCCTTGAATATTCCTCATTTGACCTCATGTTTATCTCATGTGTTAGAGGAGGTTCTCGGCTATACTTATACAAAAATTGGGTTTTTAAT
Organism: Picea sitchensis; assembly: GCA_010110895.2. NCBI lineage: Eukaryota > Viridiplantae > Streptophyta > Pinopsida > Pinales > Pinaceae > Picea > Picea sitchensis. The sequence goes on along the minus strand of SNQJ01S0009628.1, from coordinate 14,190 downwards.
ATTCCTATTTCATACTCCTAAATTTGTGTTAATGACCTTAGAGAGTTATCTCTCCAATCCTAGTCCAACTCCCTACACCTAGACTAGTTTGTTCACCCTACAAACAAAAAATCTAACTAATTTTAAAGTATGCGTTCATTTTAGGAGTTGTTGTTTACTCAAAAGTAACGAACATGAAATTGGGTGGTGCTTTAGAGACTCAACAGAAAAGTAAAACAATTTTAAGAACATTGTTATGAAATAAACTTTTTCTTCGCTGAAAGTAGTGTTAAGGAACGCTTCAAAGAAATGTAATTTTTTTATTATTTCAATGACATGCAAGAAATGCATATTTTCATTCAGATGCAATGCAATACTAATGAAAATTTTATGAATGCAATACATCTATTTAAAAATGAGTAAAACTAAACTATCCTTTTCACCGAAACTTGTAACTACCATTTGTGAAAATTAAAGTTTTCAACAATGCAAAGAGTATTCTGAAATCAATAAGCACTTAGAACAGAAAGCATACTCCACAAAGAACTTTTTCCTTTTCAGCGAAAAACGAAGGTAAAGACTGAAAAGAGAAGCACAAAGCACACCTTCTATATTGTTTTTCTTTTTCTTTTTTTAAGGCAAAAAAGAAAACGAAAAACTAAAATAACTTTTCATTTCAAAGCAAAACAAAAAAGAGCCAAAAGAGAAGTAAAAAGAACTACCCAAACCTTATTGACACTATAAAGATAGTAAACAGAACTATCTCAAACAGAAAATACCTGAGCAAAGAGTTCCCAAACCACTCAACAAACTCAAAGCCAGAAAACAAAGAAATCAAATATTTTTACTTTTCTTTATAAGATATCTAACTTATTAACTTTTGTAGTTAACAACAGACAAACTAGAGTCACAGAACCTCAAAAATATTCCTAGCACCAAGCCCAACACTGATCCAGATTTTATGAGCGGAACGAAATGAATACAGATTATCATCAAAAGATGCTTAACACAGAATAACAGATATACAGTAAAATTGGTTTATATTCAATAAGGAAATAAGTTGAATGTGTAAAATGCAGTGGAAAACAAGCTTGTTAGAATGGTGGTGGCTTATCTCTAAGAAGAGATGTGACGGTTGCGCTCATTCACAAGAATATGATTACAATGAGGCTCTCAAGGACTTTTTACAATAAACAGGAATGTCAAAAACCATAGACATCAAAAAACATAACCCTAGGAGATGAAGCGCCAAAAGTCATGTGAGCCCCATTTGGGTAAGTTAGTACATCAACTTCCCAGGGTCGTAAATTTTGCATACGATCTATATTTTAGGCACAGGACATCTCGTTGGAAGGATCTATCTGAGGAATACACATGTTGTTGTCAAAATCTGACTCTGTCTACAATTTGATTATGGTGAGCCCTAAAAACATTGTTTAGGGCCTCAAAACGGCCCCTGAAGTCAGGGACCCGAAAACTAGGAAAAGACTGTCAAACTGGGAAATTACCAAAATGAGCCAGTTGGAATAGGTGGGAGGCCATTGAAATCCATCTGGATCAATCCTCCCTTTTTAGGAAGCAATGGTCTCCATTGCGTTGAGTGCCCCCATCAGAAGAGGAAATTTTTGTTGAAGTTGGCCCCGGGTGAGCCACTTGCCTTGGTGCAGGAGTTGCCCTACTTTGAAAACTCAATAAAGTTGGATCATTTGCTGGCAAGTTCCCTTGACCTATTTTTCCACAATCTGATCATTGGATGCATGTTGTATGCAGTTGGGGTTGATCTCTATGGGTGTCATTTGTTATGCTATCTATGAGGTGTCCAACAATGGTGGGAAGTATGGCCGAAGGAGATCCATGTTGAATATTGGGTGCAAGCCAAGGAAAGGAGGAATGTTGAGATCAAAAGAATTATCTCCCATAGCCTTGGTGATGGTGTACGACCCATAACGGAGTGGGAAAAGCTTTCGATGGGGTCATGTAAGGCGTTCTTTCTACAAGTGCAACCAAACTTTGTCGCCCACCTGAAACTTATGTGGTAGTCGGTGTTGATCATGGCGTTGCTTGTACTTGTCATTAGACATATGTAGGATATCCTGAACCTGTTACTGGATGTGTTGGATCCACTTAATGAACTAAGTGACTTTGTCAGCATCAGTTGAAGCAGGAGATGAGTCGGTCGAGGTGACCACAATGGGTAGTGCAACATCTATAGGACCAAATGGATGGAATCCCAACCCCACCTGAAAGGGGTTGTGGTCGGTTGAGCTATGCAGGGCTCTGTTGTAGCTATGATGAACATAGGGAAGACTCTCATCCCATGTGCGAGGGTTCTTGGAATTATACATGCACGGGATATGCATGATCATTCGATTTATGACCTTAGTTTGGCCATTTGTTTGGGGGTGGAAGGTCAAGGATTTGGTGAGCTTGGTGTCTACCAATGACCAGAGGCTTGACCAGAATGTGTTGAGAAATCGACTGTCCTAATCTGAGACAATGGTTTGTGGTATTCCAAAATGTATCCAGACTCGTTCAAAGAAGAGCTTGGCAGTGGCCTCTGTTGTGATGCTCTTCTAGAGGGCGACCAAAATCGCCATCTTAGAAAAGCGATCAACAACCACAAAAACACAGATTCTGCAATTTGCCTTGTGTCTGCATGAACTGTAGTGGCTTATGATCAGTGTGGATGAATGTCTCCTTCCCAAGAATGTAATGTCTCCACTAGCAGCAGGCTTCCACAATGGAGTACATTTCTTTGTCGTAAGTAGGGTACTTACGGAAAACATCTGATAGTGTCTCACTATGATAGGCCACGGGGTGGCCGTGTTGAGTGAGAACGATGCCCACAGCATAGTCTAAATCATATGTCTCAATATCAAAGGGTTATTGCAGGGTCGGTAGTGAAAGTATAGGGGTTGAGCACAAGCACTGCTTCAAATCATCAAATGCTTGTTGTTGGGATCAGCCCCACACAAATTTATCCTTACCACCACCCCTAGTTACTTGGTTGAGGGTCCATGCAATATGGGAGAATCCCAACACGAACCTGCAGTAGAAATTGGCAAGGCCCAAGAATCTCTGAATCTCAGTAAGTGTGGTTGGGGATGGCCAGTCACAAATGAATTGGATCTTGGCTAGATCCACATGTATACCATGCTGATCAATGATGTATCCTAGGTAATGGACCATGTCCATGTCGAAGGAGCATTTTTCCAAGTTGGCGTATATCTTGTGCTGCCGCGGGGTGTGCAGAACTTGTTGAATATGTTGCAAGTGTTCTACCCAAGTCTTGTTGTAAATGAGGATGTCATCCAGATACACCACTACAAAATTATTGGTGAATGGTCGCAGGATATCATAAATCATCCTCATGAAAGTGGTTGGAGAATTAGTCAAACCAAAGGGCATGACCAACCATTCAAAAAGACCTTCCTTTGACTAGAAGGTCGTCTTCCATACATTTGTCTATTCTATCGGGACCTGGAGGTAGCCAGACTTCAGATCAATCTTACTGAAGTATTTAGTCCTCGTGAGTTGATCAAGGAGGTCGTCGATTCGGGGAATTAGGTATCGATTTCTGACTGTGGTTTTATTCAGGGCCCGGTAATCAATGCAGAGTCGCCATGTTCCACATTTCTTCTGTACCAGCATGATTGGGCCCCCACAAGGTGATGATCTAGGATAGATGTGCCCCTTGTGGAGTAGTTCTTGTATTTGTTGTTTGATCTCCTCATTCTCTAAAAGAGAGCGACGATAGACTAGCCCATTGGGCAACGGTGTGCCAAGGGTCAGATCGATGGGGTGCTTGACCTGACAGTGCAGAGGTACCTCAGTAGGTGAGGAGAAGATATCTGAGTATTCTTCCATGACCTTATCCACTTTCTTATGCTATGTGGAGAGGTCAATCGCGGAGACCCTAGATGTGGTTGCGATATTTCGCTCATTCTGAGAGCAAATCACGAAGAAGAAAAACTTCCCCGTCGGAGAGATGAACTTCATGCATTTCTTGGCAGAGATCAAGGAAATAGCACTAGGTGGGACTGCATCGAGTATCCTGTATGATTTCATGTTCAAAGTAATAATAACACTATGAGGCCTAGACTCATATACAGCACGACATTTCCATAAATATGGTTGGCCCAAAAGAACATTAAAAACTTCGAGAGAGGCAACATCACACAATACCTCATCCTTGAAGGGCTTGATGTCATATGACAGTCAACAATGTTGGCTGACATGGATGTCGCTTCCTTGGCGGAGCCATCTGATGGTGTAGGGCTACGGGTGCGGCATTTTTGGTAGGGCAAGTCACTTGAAATACTCTGCTGAGATGAGGTTCTTATGGCTACCGCTATCAACAATGAAGTGCAGTGGTGTAGCCTTCACCCCACATCTGTGAATGAAAAAGTTGTTCTCCTTCCTCTAGCTCGTCTCGTTCATCGGGTTGGAGCTTGGTGGCAGCACTGGGTTCTATGTCAATGATCCATCACCCCCCTTTCTAGTTCTGACTCAGAGTCGGAACCCGCATATGATTTAGAGGCTTTCACCTCAGCCACCAGCGACTACTTTGAGCAGAAATCAGCAGTGTTATGCCAGGGGATCTTATGGAAGTCTCACCAACTCACAGTATCTTTCTTTGTCTTTCTGGTGTCCTTCTTTGCTTGCGGCCTGGACTGGTTGTCCTGAGGTTGTCCGTCTTTTCTCTGTCCTTTTTTCTGAAGGTTGGGATCGCCCTTTCCTGGCTTTTTCTATGAGGGGTTCCCAAGCCCAAATTGTCGCATCTTTTGTTTGAGATTCTGCTCGATTTTGACGGCATATCGGTAGGCCACGCCCAAGGATGAGATGTCCAGAAACTCCATTTCGGACTAGATGTATCTATGTAGACCGTCACGATACTTGAGAATCAGATGTCGCTCAGAATATTTGATACCCGACTTGGTGTGCAAGGTATGGAAGATATTTGTGAACTCGAGCACTGCTTGGTCTCTTTCCTCCCGCAGTGTGGTCCATTTTGTGTACAGGTCATCATAACTTCCAATAGAGTAGTATTGTTCCTTAATATCATCCTTGAAGGACTCCCAGGTCATCGTGACTGTAAATAATAAGGGTTCCTCTATTTCCTTTTGGTCATAGAAAGTTTCCCACCAATATTTGACATGGGGAACGACTTTGAGGAGCGCAAAAGTAATATTTTCTTTATTAGAGAAGTTATGGAAAGATAAATACTCTTCTAGAATATTCAACCATTAGTCTATAGCATATGCATCTATATGACCTTCAAATATAGGAATATCGAAGTTTATTTGTACCTTGAAGGGGGCGGCGCCTCCGCTTGAGGAAGATGTGTCGCATGTTGGTAGTCGTTGAAGGATTTGCACAAAACTATCCATCATCTCATTCCTTTGTTGTGTGAGGGCTTCCTCGAGCAACATTTTGAAGGGATCTCTTGTCTCGTCATATTTCTTTTCTCTCGTCATGAGAGGTCACTTGGGCATGTGAGAGCACTTTTGTCCTCAAGAGAAACAAGCTCAAGACCCAATACTTTGTACCTTAACCTCGTTGGGGACATGCATTAAGAACGACAAGGAGAAGACCGCTATGATACCACTAATCCAGATTTTATGAGCGGAACGAAATGAATACAGATTATTATCAAAAGCTGCTTAACACAAAATAACAGATATACAATAACACTAGTTTTTATTCAATAAGGAAATAAGATGAAACTGTAAAATGCAGCGGAAGACAAGCTTTCTAGAATGGTGGCAGCTTATCTCTGAGAAGAGATGTGACGGTTGCTCTCATTCGCAAGAATATTATTACAATGAAGCTCTCAAGGCCTTTTTACAATAAATAGGAATGTCAAAAACCATAGACAACCAAAAACCTAACCCTAGGAGATGAAGCGCCAAAATTCATGTGGGCCCCGTTTGGGTTAGTACATCAACTTCTCGGGGTCGTAACTTTTGCATACAATCTTCATTTTAGGCACACGATAGACCGTTGGAAATATTTGTCCAAGGACTACATATGTTGCCCTCAGACTTTAACTTGATCTACGGTTTGACTATGGCGAGCCCTAAAAACGTTGTTTAGGGCCTCAAAATAGCCTTGGAAGTCACAGACCCGAAAACTAGGAAAAGAATGCCAAACTGGAAAACTTCCATAATGAGCCAGTTGGAATAGGTGGGAGGCCACCGACATCCATCTAGATCAAAGACTCCAACAAACAAGAAGATTGTAAAAAACCTTTCCTTTGGAGATGTACAAAATTGTCTCCAAGGAAAAACCCATATGTACATGATTGTCTTAAAGGAAACACGCATATATATGTCACTGTTATAAAGCAAAAGCATTTATATGACTTAGAAAGTTAAAAAAATAATTGAAACTGACCGTCAACAGACTGTATAAAGCACAAAAAGACTCTGAAAATTTAATACTAATCAGCTAAGTACCATAAAAAGTCAGAAACAAAGAAAACAAAGTAAACCCCTGGAGACTAACCCACTAAGGAGAGTCCCCAATATGGTCACCAATTTTATTGTGGGGAAATCCCCCTATGGTTGTGGGTAGACCATAACAGATCAATAACCGCTTAAATACCAACAATTTCCAAGGAAAACAAACAAGAAATTTTGTAACTACTTTGATCGAAATAACTAACTATTGGCAAAGAAGTAAATAAGACTTACTTGGTGTCTAATGGTTGATGTAGATCCCGAGGCTGGAAGCTTTCACACTCCTTCCCAATTTCTCTTTCCTAAACCTGCTAGGATTTCAAACACAAGAATACAAAGGAAGGTATTTATCTTATAACTAACTCTTATAAATTTGATCAAAAGCAGAAGTATTTGCAACAACTAGTGTTCTAGATACATAGATATTCAAAAACAACGAACATACATAAAGAACACCAAAATTTGAAGGAAAAAGTATCTTTATTATTAAAAAACAGATTTGAGGGGTAGTTGTTACCTACACTTGTTGCGGCACTGCTCCTTGAATAGACTCTAGGTCCCTCCACCAAAGTTATTGCATATGTTATGAGCCTCCGACTCCAGTGCACAGATAGACCCAAAGAGAATTCTAGGATATTGCTTGGTCAGATAAGGAGATGCACAGAAAGGGATGGAAACAAGGGTTTCCAGGTTTGAGGACAAAAGCAGCAACGAGAATACTGGGGCTTTTAGACAAGGCAAGATTCAACAAGCATGACTTTACTTCAAGGGTGATTTCTTTCTCCTCATGACTCATGTTCTATTTATATCATCTCCAAGCATTTGGAGATGGTTGTGTATAGGTAAAAGAAGTTAGGAAACTAACCAAACCTGTAAGTCAACGTGAAATTATCTGAAAATATATATATTTTTACATTTAATGACATGTACACGAATTTCCTTTGAGCAACTCATGTAAACGTGTGTTGTATAACTATTAGAATGCATACAAGTCCCAAAATATTGGTTTTTAGATAATCCAGAGGAGGTGTAGAGAAATGATGTCTAGAAGTAGAATAGGGACAAGGACAACAAAGTCATCAATGCATAAGTGGTGGAAATTTATGCTATAACAATTCCCATTTAGCCCTGGATGGGGTGACACATGGTCGGTGTCAGAGGATAGTTGGAATGGAGCGTCCAGGGGAGTTATTAACCCCAGCCTCCAGCCCTCTTCTCATAACTACATAATGGATCGCACCTCGCGGGCAATAATGGTAATGCGCCTGGACAGCCTTGCAAGGTTAATGGCCCCTTGCACAATCCAGACCAAGCATACCAAGCCTAGGGTGGTCGTCACCTCGGCTCCCATGGCTATCCTATCCATCAATTCGTGGTGTACTAAGCGGGCAATCGCCCTGGTGAACTTATTCTTTCCCCCTCTGCATTTTCTCCTACTCCTTGGCTCTTCTAAGCATTTTCTCACCTTTTCCCTCTGCAAATGAATTTGTTCCATTGCTCTCTCAGGTGAATTATCTCCTTACCCTTACATTACTCCACTTTTGTCCCTCGGTCCTCACAGGATATTTCTCTACATTTCCCTTGGATTTTTCACCTACGCTTCGGCTCTTTCGAGCGCTTTCCAACCGCCTCTCCACCCTCCACCCTCGGCCTCTGCATTCTTTCCACCATGCCAAGAGAAAGGGGGGAGTCAATGAGAGGTACATTGTACTACAGCGCCCTCTCCAGGCGTGGCAGACTTTTCCCTCCCAATTGGCTCTCATTGTTGCTCGCATCTCTGGCCTCGAGCATAATAGTCAGGGGTCATCGAAGCCTCCTCCGTCACCCCCTCATTTCATCCATGGAAATTGCCTGGTTAAAGAGGAAGCACCACCATCGAGCGAGCTCACTTTTTTGCCCACTAGTCTTATGGCCCCCCCGAAAATCAATCAATAGGACTCAGTGTATGGCGACAACAGTTGCATGGTGGAGGAGGAAATCCCCCCAAGATGGAAGGTGGAGGAGAACATGATGATCGCTAGTGAGGACAAGGAAGTGGAGCGGCATCAGCTCTATGCAAATCGAATCTTGGAGGAGCACCTCCAACTTATCTTTGAAATTCGGAAAAAACAAGATGATCAGTTGCACTCACAGTGCATCCTCGGTCAAAGACTGGACATTATGTTCGATGCATTAGCAGACACTCCTGAGCGGACTCGATGCCCAACGTGTGGCCATAAGTACACCCCTGTTTACAACATCCATGGCCACCCGAGCTCACCTGTGGAGTAAAGCCTCTAGGTTTTTGTTCTTTGTTTTCTCTCGTTGCAAGCTTATGTTTTTTTATTGCTTATGTTGCAGACTAGATGGTCACAGTGACTAATTCCATATTGTCCATACAATTTTGTTCATACAGCTAGGCCATGCAGTTTTGTTCAAACAGTTTTAGCTCATGCATTGATGCGTCAAACTTTGAGTCTCTAATGGAAGCCACCTGTTCTGGTTTCCCTTTTGTGGTATAACAGGTGGCCAATACTCGGCATTGTATAGAATCTAGATAGTGGTCGATATTAATACAAGGACCTTCTTTTTATTTACAAAAAAAAACAATTACCATTTAGTAAAATACTAAATTTCACTATGACTTAGAAAAGAGTAAAAATGTATTAAATGAGTCAAGATGTTCTTATTTAGTAATTTTGGCTAAAAGTGAAAATGAAATTAAAACATAACTAGGAATTGAGTTTATTTAGCATGTTATAGTTAAAATAATTAAATTAATGGGAAAAATAATTTCATGAAATCTAAAATGAAATGAAGGGTGAAAGGGAAGAGTCCTAATTCAAGTTAAAAAGCAAACTATAAAAAGTAGGCTATTGAATTAAGTGGACTTCCATTAAATAAAACTAAATACTAAATTATTTCCTTGGGATTTTGGGAGGATATCTAGGGGACACCTAGGAGTGATTTTAGGAGGACTCAAAAGTTAGGTGATGGAAAATAATTTAAATAATTTAAATAAAATAATAATTAGTAATTTATTGTGCAAACTTGCATATATGCGACACATGGCGGGGTGAATAATCCAATTAAGTTAATTTCTAAATTATTAAATTTGCATGTGAGCGTTAGGTGTCAAATATCTTTTAAGCTATAAAATGAAAGGTTGAAGAGAAAGAAATGAACATTATTTCTCCCTATTATTAGATGGTCTTCATAACAACAAGAGGACCCTGTGAGCATTATTATTTATGAGTTGGACTTTGGTGTAACCTTGGAGGTAGGACCCTCAACGTTTGTGAGTGTGTGCACGAATTCTTAGGCTAGAGATTGGTTCTATACAGCCCGGTTGCGGCTCGGGGGGCCTTAGGGAATAAGAGTACCCACTGACATTGGCAAGGAGGTATCTGGTGAGTCTCCTCAACGATCAGCAAGTTACAATGAATATTGACAAGGCTACAACAAAGTAGACGTTATTACAGAAAATTGACGCAATTCAACGAGATTGTGACACACGGCTTCGTCAAAAAATCATCTAGTTATGGTACACATCAATAAATGCAATGTTATTAATTATTATTATTTATGTATAGTTAAGATGATATATTGAATCATTCTTGATAAAATTTGAGTCATCAACGTGTAAGATGGTTAGTACAAGCCTTTATTTTTCGGGTAGAAATATGCATGAATCATTTATATAAAAAAATGGTTGCCCATTCCATTGTATCAATGTTTTATAAATTTTAAATTGAATAACATAATTTAATTGAAGTTGTAAAACATTTGATTGTATCAATGATTTATAAAACATTTGATTGTATCAATGATTTATTAAATTTGTATACTAGAAATTAAGAAGCTTAGCGTATAACTGCCATTTAAAATTATGTAGGAATGTGCGTGGATCGTTTATAATCAGGTTATAAAAAAAAAATTGCTTAAAAGAAATTGTTGTCCATTTCATTATATCATCATTATTTTAATTTCAATCTGTATATGCAAAAAGGGGTGAGGCGACTATACTTTTAGAATTAACAAAATGGCCTAGCCATCTATTATCTATTAATTATTTTTCCAAAAAGAAAATTTTCTTTACAACTTCAAAGACCAAAACAGGAAATCCTGTAGTGACTTTCCATAGCGAAGTTGTTCAAATACTTCAATTTATAACAATCCTATATACTCTTTGCAGCCCTAATCCAAAAAAAGAGCAAGTGGAGCTAGCAACAGGAACTAGCATAGATGTGGCTTATCCACAGTTTTACATATCCAAATCAAAAGGAGATAGACAAAAAGCCAAAAAAGAGCTTTTCCAAAATAGAGCAATTAAGGAACTGAGCTAGAAAAGAAAGATGTCTTTTTTGGGACCCTCCGATCAATTTAACCAATTGTAATATGTGATTATGCCCTCAGGTTCCTGTGATGATTGCTTTGATAAAGTGTCTGCCTCCTTGTTGTGATCCATGTATATATGATGGAAGCTGATCTCATGAAAGTCTTTTATTAAGTCCAGAATTTTGATTTTCCAACCCTTGATTGCACAAGCCTGTAGTCTGCCTTTTTTTCTTAGCCACTCAATGACCACTTTTGAATCCCCTAGAACCTGGAGTTTTTGTATTGATAGGTGTGTAGCCAGTGTCAAAGTTGGCCAAACACCCATAAGTTTTGCTTTTGTGTTTGTTCCCTCACCACAGTTCATAACCCATCTATAAACAGTTGACTCTGGTGTTTTTATAACTCCCCCCGCTCCACATTGTTTGCCATCAGCCTGTGTTGCACCATCGAAACATGCAAGAGTGTTTCTGGTGCATTGAGAGATAAAACATGCTCGAGCTTGTATATTTTTTTGGGTAACATGATTTATTCTAAGGGAGCCAAGAGATTTGGTAATCACCGAGAGGGTATAAAGAGAAATATTCTCAAAAGTTGCAGCATTCATCTCCAGCCATGTGTACCAACAGATAAGGGCTGGAAGATAAGAAACGTCAAATTTTTCCTTTGACTGGGAATTAAAACAATCCGACAGCGAAGTTCCTGTCCATACACTTTTGAATTTCAGGATTGTATTTAATCTTGCCCACATAGATTTTGTGAAATTTCAACTTATGAAGAGATGGCTAATATTTTCAATTTCGCTCTTGCATAATTGACACCAGCTTGGCCCTTCCTAGCCTTTTTGTTGTAGCACGTCCCAAGATAATATTTTTCCTTCTGCTTCCAACCAGATGAACATTTTTTCTTTTATTTGGATTTCCCATTTCCAGAGTTTTAGTCTCCAGCCATCAATTCTCGAGCACCTCTAAGTGGATAGAAGAGTCAAGTAGACGTTTTTTACTGTGAGGTATTATGAATGGTCGCCCCATGTCCACATTAAAGAATCATCACGATATTGTATGGAAGCACCTGAACTAATGAGAGCCAAACAAAAAAGTTCCCATTCTGCAGCCAACGTGCCCATCAGTCCCAGGTCTCGATCGATGTACCAGCTGGTCGAATGGTCACTTTGTTCGATGAGCTTTCTAGGCTAGGAAACTACAGAAATATTTTTATGTCTTAAATATGATACCATCTCTAGAGAAAGAAAGGCTATGTCACCCATTCCCAAGATCTTGTCTCTTCCAAGAGCAACAAGATGTCCCGAACCGGGAATCCAACTAAGACATTGAGTGATCAGGTGTATCGATTTTAGGAGGCCGCTCCATATTTTAGATACTGCTAACAAATTGAAGGATGGCGATCTGAGCCAATTTGTAATAGTGGTGAAAGGTAGATATTTGTCTTTTATTACATCATGCCAAATTCCATCTCTCTTTAATACCCTCCAGAGTGTGTTTGTAGCCAGTGATTTACTAAAGTGGAAAATATTGCGAAAACCCCATCCTCCAAATTTCTTTGGTTTTTCCAACGTGTCCCATCTGCAAAGATGTTAGTGGAAAGAATCATTGTTCCCTCTCCAAAGGAAATTATGCATTAATATCCTGATCTTATTTAATATTGAGAAGGGGATGGTTGCCAACAACATCCAATATACCGGCAGACTTTCTAGAGTAGATTTCGCTAAAATAAATCGCCCTCCCAATGATAACCATCTATTGCACCAGAGGTCAATTTTTTTTCCATCTTTGACAGCAACCAGTTCCAATCTACACTTTTTGCAGCCCTATTGTCAAGTATAACCCAGATATCTAAAACCAGTAGATAGTTCTGTAAATTTATATGGGAGAACTGTCTTGTATGGAGCTAAGTCCACATCTGATAACCCTTCATAAAGAACATTTGATTTTTGTTCATTTACCTTTAAGCCAGATGCTTTGCAAAAAAGTTTAATGATTCTATCAATTTCTACCCATTCACTTATAGTAGCATTTGTCATGATTAATATGTCGTCCACAAAGAAAATGTGGAGGATCCTTATCATTCTAGATACCTTTATGCCCGCTAGCTTCCCTGTCTCTTTTCTTTATTTTAGTATTAATCTAAGACCCTCCAATACCAATATGAACAGTAAAGGGGATAAAGGGCATCCTTGTTGTAATCCATGGTCGCTTTTGAAGAATTTTGTAGCTTCACCATTTATTAACACTGGAAATGTTGATGTAGAGACACAACTCATAATCCAATTGGTGAATTGTATCCCAAAGCCCACTTGAATTAAGATCATCCTCAACAAATCCCAGTCAATAAAATAATATGCTTTTTGAAGATCCAACTTCGAAATAAGTGATTTTATTCCCTTTTTTTTAATGTTGTGGAGGCATTCATGTGTAGTACCAATGTCGTCTTGTATCTCTCTGCCTTTCAGAAAAGCCAAGTTGTTCTGCTGAGAGTGATCTGGAAAGGATCAGTTTAATATGATTTGCTATGATTTTTGTAATTAATTTGTAACAAAGGTTGCATACTGAGATAGGTCTGTAATCTCCAAAAGTAGTAGGCTTATTTGTTTTAGGGATAAGGGCAATAAATGTGGAATTACGTCCCCCTACAATCAGTCCTTTCTTCTTCGATTCCTAGACCATCTCTAAGAGGTCGGCTCCCACTAGATCAAATAAATGTGTGAAAAACTCGATTGTCCATCCATCGGGCCCTGAACTCTTATCTTTCTTAAACAGAGATAATACCTCTCTTGACTCACCTATGTTGACTGGGCAATGTAGGGTGATTGCTTCATCATCATTTACCAGTCGAGAGAAGAGTCCCTCTATTCTGACTTGTCCTGTTATTGTCTGTAGATCATGTGTCTTGAAGAAGTTACTAAAATAATTCACTGCCTCTTCTTTTATTACCTCCTGAATAGTGTGACAAATCCCATTGGTATCTAAAATATCCCATATATGCTTGTGATTTCTCCTGTAACAGACAAATTGGTGAAAAAATGTAGTATTCTAGTCGTCGCTTTATATCCAAATTGCCCTGCTGCGTTGCCTCCACAATTCTTCTTTTTCTTTTAATTTATCATTTCATTCTTGTTCAAGGATACTAAGGTTTCTTTCTATATCCTAGGAAAAAGCGCCTTCCGCCTGAAGCATAAGATTTTCTTTTATCTATGATTCCAACTTCTCCAGCTTCAATATGTTCCTGTCGTTTCTATCCCTTATCCATTGCTTTGTTTGTTTCTTAAGGTCTTTTAGCTTCCAGAATAATCTATGTTGGTTGTCTCCTTCGGATAGGTATTTTTTATCAGTCCAAACCTTATGTACAAGGACGTTGAAATCATTTTCGAGTAGCCACTGTGAATTAAGTTTTAAAGGATATGGTTTGTAGACAGGTT
>SNQJ01S0009627.1:199806-215703 GCA_010110895.2 Picea sitchensis | reverse complement strand
TGGTAGCCTCAACAGTGTGGTTTTGGTACCCAAATTTGAATGAATAATATGGATATAAAGGATAATGTGAATGCATACAATACCCTCATAGATGGATAATACTCGTTGTGCCATTTTCAGTGATATGCAGAACACCACGTGGTTCCTCACGGTTAGGGAGATATGGCCTTGTAAAGTTGGAAGCCCCAAAGAGTGGACAAGAAGCCCCTACTTTGTTATAATTCTTAGTCAAAGGGGTAAAGTTGTTGTAACAAGAAAACCGTAGAAGCCCTATAATAAGGATATGAGTTACCTAAAATAAGTATATAAGTAACTCAAGGATTCATTGATAAGTACACTCACACGCTTATTCATTGGTTATATTTCTTGTGATCTAGTGATATTTTGCTAAGGTTGTAGCATCATTTTCTGAAGTAGCAAAGAAGGGTCGATGACGAAAATCTCAGAGTTACAACAAAACCATAGTTTCTGAGGTATACACGAGTTGCAGGCTTTTGAGGGAGCATATGTACACAGGCTCCAGTGGGGGAAATAGTGTATATACATGGGTTGTAGAAGGGAAAGTTGTGTACATTTGAAAATATCATGAAAATTTGAATAAATATTGGTACTAGGTCCCTAGAGTCTGAAAGAAAGTTCACAGGTCAACCTTCTACAGGTTTAGGTCAACTACATAAGTTTTGGTATGGCTATTAGTTTGTTTTGATGCTTAGATTTGCTTATAATGTTGTGAATGCTTGAGGAATTCTTGGTATAGTTGGTCTTGTACTTGGATATGTTAAATGTTGGTCAGTTGGTTGAGTGAGCAACACTCTTATGTATGGTACAACATCGATATGGTTATTATAGTTCACATCCTTAAGTTGCTTGTACATGGTTGAGGGTTATTCATGTTGTATGGTGGCATATGAATGAGGGACATGCATAGGGTATTTGATATATTTCATTGATGACATCATACAAATATTCATATGGTTGATGGTATGGTATACGAAACATGTTGTACATGGTTGATGCTCTAGTTCATGATTCACTACTCATTGTTGATGTATCTTTTGGTTTATGATTAATGCATGCGATAATATGTATATTGGTATACACTTGATGCATGGTATGGTATAGGTTTAGTTGGTTGATAATCATATACAAGATAATGAGACAATGATAGTGATAGTGACAGAGTTGTGACGGTGACAGAGTTTGTGGCGATGACAATGGCAAAGTTTGTGGTAGAGTCTGTGACAGTTGGTCTACATTTATATTTTAGGGTGGCAGGACGGGGAAAGGAAAGGTGGTTGTAGCCACCTTCCGATTGTATCCAAAGAACCTATGGGGTTGTAGCCTCCTTCTGTTTGGAGCCAGAGAATCATGTATTTTTAGCTTCCTTTAGGTTGGATCTTGAGAATAAGGGGTTGGAGCCTCCTTTTAGTTGTAGTTGGAGAATCGAAAGTTGGTGCTTCCAATGAATGCATTCTTTTGATATATAAGAAAAACATTATGTGGTTTTCTCCCATTTGGGTTTCCATGTAAATTATGGTGTACTGTGTATCTATTGTGATGTGATGCTTTTTATGATTATACTACTGATGATATATTGAATGCTAGTGATGAACTGCTGAATATTGTTGAAGAATAAACTATGGTCAAAAGTACTATAATTTCTCATTACCGACTCACTCCGCTCTCAATAATCCAACGTCACCATCAAAATAGCATTTACACATAATGATGTCATCAAATTATATGGAAACATATATATTTTTTGATAAGTTTGGAATTTGAAATCCAAAATCACCTTTAAGATAAGAGGATATTTTCAGTGGTATATGAGAGAAAAAACTTGATATTCTTCATATTTTATATTAATATGGAAGATATGAAAAAATATAACTTTTGAAATTTTTAGTAAGTTTCAAATTTGAAATCCAAAATCACCTTTTAGATAGGAGGATTTTCTAAACCATATATTAACATTTTTTTAGCAAGTTTGAAATTCAAAATCCAAAATAAAAAAATATAACTTTTGAAACTCTTAGTAAATTTGAAATTTGAAATTCAAAATCACCTTTTAGATAGGAGGATTTTCTAAGCGATATATTAACATTTTTAACAAGTTTGAAATTCAAAATCCAAAATTACTTTTAAAATTCAAAATCCAAAATCACCTTTATTATAGAAAACTTAACTTTTAAAACTTTTAGATATTAACATTTTTAACAAGTTTGAAATTCAAAATCCAAAATTACCTTTAAAATTCAAAATCCAAAATCACCTTTAATATAGAAAACTTAACTTCTAAAACTTTTAGATAAGAGGATTTTCTAAACGATATATTAACATTTTTAACAAGTTTGAAATTCAAAATCCAAAATCACCTTTAAAATTCAAAATCCAAAATCACCTTTAATATAGAAAACTTCTAAAACTTTTGTAACTCATATATTAGGAAGAAGCTTAATATTTCATTATTATGTTAATGATATTTTGTGATCATGTTAATTATTATATTAGATAATTTTGAATTTTTTTTTTATGATTTTTATATTTAGTTTTAAAAAAATATAAACTTAATTAAATTTGATTTAATTGTTTTTTAAATAATTTTATATGTCTTTGTTATTTTTATTTGATAACATGTTTCTTCTATTTTGTTGTTTGATTTCTCTTGGTATATTTATTTATGTTGGATTTATTTATTTTGCAACTCAAATTTGGTTGTTTGATTATATTTATTTATTTTGCAATACGATTTATTTATTTTGCAACACAAAATTAAAAGTAAGTTAAATTTATTTATTTTGCAACTTAGAATTTGGTTGTTTGATTATATTTATTTATTTTGCAATACGATTTATTTATTTTGCAACAAAAAATTAAAAGTAAGTTAAATTTATTTATTTTGCAACTTAGAATTGGTTGTTTGATTTCCTCTTTCAACTTAGTATATAATATTAATTATAATTTTTATAAATTTTAATTATCAATATTTTTCATATAATACTAATTTTTATATACAACAAACATTAATTTCTCAACTTTTTTTCTCATTTGTAATTAATTACCAATATTTGTTTTACACAATTTTTTTCTTTGAATAATAATATTAATATTTTTTCATGTGTAATAAATAATAATATTAATGTAAATATACAATGAATAGTAATATTAATCTTTTTTCATATACAATGAATAATAATATTAATCTTTTTTCATATACAATAAATAATAATATTAATGTAAATTTACAATATGTTATTTTTGTTAATATTTTTTTTCATATACCATGAATAATAATATTATCATATATAATGAATCATATCATTAATTGTATGTTTATAATATGTGTTATTTTTGTTATACAAATTATCAATATTTTTTTACATAATATTCTTTTTCATATACAATGAATAATAATATTATCATATATAATGAATCATATCATTAATTGTATGTTTATAATATGTGTTTTATCTGATACGATGCACATTTTAATTTGGTTTACAAACTTTATAATTGAATATTTATATTTAATGGAATGTATATATAGTTTAGATAAATGCATTATCATAAAAATATATTTTGGAAAAGTTAATGAAAATGAGAAGATGTCAAGTTTCACAAAATTTGTCATCTATTCTTAGTTTAGTGAAATTTACTATTGAGAAAAATGTACTTAACAATTAAACATCATATTTAATGGAATGTATTTTCAATTTAGAGAAATTTATATTGAGGATTTTAACTAGTATATGAGATATCGAGGATGTTAATTGGTATAGTTTCAATCGAGGATTTTAAGAAAAATATAACAAGTTTTTAGCAAGTTTAGAATTTGAAATCCAAAATCACCTTTCAGATAGGAGTTTTTAGAAGTTTTGAATTTGAAATCCAAAATCACCTTTAAGATAAGAGATTATTTTAGCAAGTTTGGAATTTGAAATCAATGTGATGTTTATGAATGGTTGGCTATGGATGACCTTTAATATGGCACATATTCCAATACAAGGGATGCAATTCATAAACATTGTAATGAAACATAACCCTAAAGGAATTTAATGCAATATAATCTTCAATGAACGGCGTAATGTGATGTAACATTTTCAAGGCTAACTTATGTCAAATATCTACATTCCCCAATGGTTGTGTCGCATTATGATGTACATATTCATTATATTATGTGTTCAACCATAGTCAAATCAGTGTTGACTATGGATGACCTTTAATATGGCACGCATTCCACTACAAGGGATGCAATTCATAAACATTCTAATGAAACATAATCATAAAGGAATGTAAGGTGACATAATCCTAAATGAATGTCACAATGTGGCGTAACATTCAAGGACAACTTAAGTCAAATAAATGCATTCCTCAATGGTTGTGCCACATTATGATGTACACCTTCATTCTATTATGTCGAATTGCATTGTTCCTAAATGGTTACGTCACACTGTGATGTTCAT
Source organism: Picea sitchensis (assembly GCA_010110895.2). Taxonomy (NCBI): domain Eukaryota; kingdom Viridiplantae; phylum Streptophyta; class Pinopsida; order Pinales; family Pinaceae; genus Picea; species Picea sitchensis. The sequence continues at coordinate 211,240 of SNQJ01S0009627.1, read as the reverse complement.
TTAGGGTTATGTCACATTGTGACATTTCTTTAGGGTTATGTTTTAGTGCGATGTATGGGTTCCATATTAAAGGTCATCCATAGTCGATCATGCTCAACCATAGTGAATATGCTCATAAATTAAATCATGTTTAATCATAGTTAACATGCTCATGCTCGTTCCCATAAGAGTTCCATTGATTTACAACATTCATTAATGGTTATAGTTAACATGCTCATGCTCGTTCTCATAAGAGTTCTATTAGTTTACGAAATTCATTAATGGTTATAGTTAACATGATCATGCTCACTCTCATAGAGTTCCATTAGTTTACGACATTCATTAATGGTTATAGTTAACATGCGCATGCTTTCTCTCATAAGAGTTCCATTAGTTTACGACATCCATTAATGCTTATGCCACATCGTGACATTAATTTTCAAGGTTAACTTATTTCAAATTGCTACATTCCTCAATGGTTTTGTTGCATTTCAATGTATATATTCATTGTATCATGTGGAATTGCACCATTCCTAAATGGTAACATCACATTGCGATGTTCATTTAGGGTTATGTCACCTTGCAACATTCCTTTAGGTTTATGTTTCAATGGGATGTTTATGAATGGTGACTATTGTTATCGGACAAATCGGTAAGTGCAGACACAAACTAATATCCCTAACTTCAACAAGAATCTAGAACAAAATAGGGCAGAATACAAGTTTCTCCTTAGATTTCATTTTCATATAAACTAGTTTAGAGAGGGACAAATGACATACCTTTTAAATGACGTTTGATCCTCACTAGTGTTGGCCTTGCCACTCCATATTTGGATTTTTGGGATGGTGAACCTGTTTAAGAAGAAAAAACCAACAAAGAGAGAGAAAAATGATATATACATATATTCCAATGAATTCTATGTATAAGATCAAGGAATTATACAATAAAAGTAAATACACCTTTATAGGGAATAAATTTATTATTGCATTATATTAAATGAAAGTGGAGAATACAACCCATTCCTTGATGTTGCAAGGTCCCTTCCAATGGACCTTTTCTTCAACACACACACATTTTCTCCAATGCCTCTGATGAAGAACATACACAACCTGACTTAGAGAGCTAAAGAAAATCTACCTCTAGTATAATCTACAACCAAATTCTTCATGCATAAGAAAGCCTAGACTTTCGCATGAGACATCCTTATTTACACAGGGTGAAAGAGGGATGGATGAGGAGATTAGGATGATCCCACTAAATCATATAAGTGAGTAGGATCCAAACCAATCGGAGGCCACCTCATCTTCTAGAAGATTCCCTTCTATAACCTTCGTGAATTTCACTTTTTCTCTTGTTTAAGGATCATCGCACCCCATGCACAGGAATCCCACGACAACGTCGTAGTCCAGTTTTGGTGCAACATGTGACGATCAAGCATAATCAAACCCTAAGCATTGAGCAGGGTGCGATGATCTCCTTTGACATAGTTTTTAAGGAAGAAAATATAATTCACTCTTCACATGGAGAAAGTCTCTTTTAGTATCTTCAGGGAACATAGAAGTGAGTCATGCACATATCGTTAGTTGATCATTTGGGTGACCAAAATAATGTGTAACAACTATGGGTGACCTTTAATATTTCACCGATATTCTAATAAGGGGAAAATAATTCATAAACATCGCATTGAGACATAATCCTAAAGGAATTTTGCAATGTGACATAACCCTAAATGAACATCGTAATGTGACACAACTATATATGAATGATGCAATTCGACATAAAACAATGAAGATGTACATGAAAATGAGACACAACCATTGAGGAATGTAGAAATTCAACATTATTCAACTATATGAACATTGCAATTCAAAATTACCATAGTAAACCATGGTTAAATGCAATGAGCATGGTCAACCATAGTCAACCATTATTATTGGCATGAAATTTATTGAATGTTGCAATGTGACATAGTCATTAACGTGGCAAGATGAATGTCACAATCTAAAATAACCGTTAAGGAATGTCACAAACCAACATAACCCTTGATGAATGTCGCAATGTGAAAAAATTCTTTATGAATTTCATATTGTGACATAACATTTCAATAACAACACAATGTGACAAAACCCATAATGAACATTGCAATGTGACATGACATTTGATGAATTCCACAATGTGACATAGCTGTTAATGCAACAAGATGAATGTTGCAATCCAAAATAACCCTATATGAATGTTGTAATGTGAAAAAATCATTTACGAATGTCACAATGACATCACATTTGATCGACACCACAACGTGATATAACCATTCATGAATGTAGCAAGACGACACAATTCAACCAAGATGAATGTCTCAATGTCATATAACCATTGAGTGATGTCACAATCAAATATATCTATATTGTAAAGTAATCCAAAAAGAATGTTAACATGGCAAGATGAATGTTGAAATGTGACATAGTCGTTAACACAATAAGATAAATGTTGCAATATGAAATAACCATAAAGGAAAACGCTTAATAAATGTCACATTGTGACATCATATTTGATGAACGTCACAATGTGACAAAACCATTCATGAACATCTCAATGTGACATGGAATTTGATGAATGTTGTAATGTGACATAGTCATTAATGTGGCAAGATATTGTCGCAATCTGAAATAACCATTAAGCAATGCAACAATTTGACATAAAGTTAGTTGAGATGAATGTCATAATGTGACATATTTGATCTACACCACAATGCAACATAACCATTCATGAATGTATCAAGATAACATAATTCAAACAAGATGAATGTCTCAATGTCACATAACCATCGAGGAACATCACAATCAAACATATCCATATTATGAATTAAGCCAAAATGAATGTTACAATCTGGCATAACCATTGAAGAATGTCACAACCCAATGCAACAATTTGACATAAGTTAGCTTATATGAATGTCGCAATGTAACATAACCATGTTCAAACATCATAATCCAACATAACCCAGTAAAATGATTGAAATGCGACAAAACCCTTGATAAATGTCGCAATCTGACATCACCTTTAATAAAATCTACAATGTCACATAACTATTGATAATATTATTAAACCATTAACCTTGACTAACCACAATCAAACACCATATTAAAAAATCCTTAATGAACATCACAATTGGCATGACATTTAATGAGCGTCGCAGTGACATAGTTTTCAATGTGGTAGGATGAATGTCACAATCTAAAATAACCATTAAGGAATGTCACATTCCAACATAACCCTTGATGAATGTCACAATATGAAAAAATCCTTTATGAATTTCACAATGTGACATCACATTTCATTAACGTCACAATGAGAGAAAACCTTAATGAACATCGCAATGTGACATGACATTTGATGACACCACAATGTGGCATGGCCATTAATGCAACAAGATGAATGTTACAATCCAAAATAACCTTAAAGGAATGTCGCAATCCAATATAAGCCTCGGTGAATATGGCAATGTAACAAAATCCTGTATGAATGTCACAATGTGACATCACATTTGATCGACACCACAATGCGACATAACCATTCATTAATATAAGTTAATACAATAATACTTTTAATATAATATAATATTTATGTTAATTAACATTAACAAAATTAATATTAATGTGCTAGCCTAATATTAATATTATTAATGTGGTTGTGGTTTTTGTATAATAATCATTTTTAAAATTTAATATTGTCATTTATTTTTTCATATAATTTATAAACATTGTAACAATATAAAACTTATATAAATGTTGTAACATTATAATATAATATTTATATTAATATTAATAGTGAATTTATGTATACACTTTGTTAATATAATTTAATACATATATTGTATTAATAATATAACATTATAGTATAATATTTATGTTAATACCAACATAGATCCATCTTAACCCTTGATCTATCAAGCACTTAGAGGGATCCAATCTCTCAAGGTGCAAACCTTTAACCTTTCCTCAAATTTTTCACTCTAAAAAGGCTTTCATCTTGAGAGATTTGACCCCTCTAGGAGCTTGATAGATCTGGGGTTAAGATGGATCTANCAGTCTCCTATATTTTAGGGGAGAATATTCCACTTGGAGAATATTCTCTTTCAGTTGACACTTCAGTTTGACTAGTTGAGTTGAGTTTAGATGTTGCATTGGTTTTTTCACCATGCAACATTGGGATCATCACCATGATAAGCGCACTTCCTTTGGGGTCATCACTAGACTGGTGCATTGCCCTTGATTTCCTAAGTTAACTCCTCACTACTATGTGTTCAGTCAGTTAACTGAAGACTAGTTGACTAGTTAACTCAACTAGGTGGCAGTTCACTCCTGTAACTGCCTGAGAGACTATAGTAGGTGGCAGTTCACTCCTGTAACTGTTGGTGTGTTTCCAGATCACTATATACCACCACTATGGCTCATAAGTTATTCATGTATCCTATATCTATTGTAAATTATTCACTCTTTGAGTGTGGAATACATTTAATGAGAATTCTTCCATTCTTTCTCTCCTTCTTCTTCTTTCTCCAATTCTCTCTGCAAATGTGTGTATTATTGTTTAGATAGATCTATTATATGTAGGTTCAACACATTTACATATCATACCATATCATTTCCAAATTGAATTGGATATGATATGCCATGTGAGAAATATTTACTACAGTTACTTTAAATGATTAATGAAGTTGAACCAAGATAACACATTCTATTTTCACTAGAATCAAATTTCCTTATGATCAAGCAATGAGATGGGCATGTTGAAGTGTTATGACTTCATCAGAATGTGGCTCGGTGCAATGCTACATTTCTTTCCTATATTCAATGTATAAATCTAGATAGAAATATTCTTCACTAGGTCCCGCAAGGTTCCTTTATAGCATTATTGAAGATCAATGTTTATTTCAATGGTGTCTTAGCTTCATTACCAGAACCTCCTACATTATCTGATATGCTACATTTGCAAGAATTGTATTTAAGGAGGATGAATTTTCGACTATGTGTGTAGTATCGACTAAAAATATAATCGACAATAGCATGACAAATATTGTCAGTCACTGACCAAGTATTATGTAGACAAGTGTTTTCAGCGATCGATATCTTCTCTTCCTTTTCCAAGTGATAATAGCGACAAGGGAGAAGGATTGCTAGATACAAGGGAGTGATAGTAGCAACAAGGGAGAAGGATTTTTAGCAACAAGGGAGAAGGGTTGGAATATGTTTTAGCAGTTGATGGGATGAGAGACAATGTTTTATATTTCGTTCTGAAGTCTTCATTTTTTTGTCACATTATCTTATAGATTTTCTCTCCATGGTTGCAGATTGGTGAATCTCTTCTTGATCTCTTGGTCACATTAAAGGTATGCATTTTTTTTGTGTTATTTTCTAATAAACTTTGGCTCTCCCAGCGTAGCAGTGGTTAAGTGTTTATCACTAAATGATTGAAATCGATGGGTCTCTTGTTTCTGGTGGATGTCACTCTCCACATATTCTTGTAGTGTTTGAGTGCATGGATGCCTACGAAACCTATGTGCCTAGTTACCTATGTGCCTCACTGGGTCGATCAATTCGGTGCATTAAATGTCAATATTGCATCAAAATTCATCATATACCATGTTGATGTTATAGTGTTTGAGTGCATGGATGACTATGAAACCTATGTGCCTGAGTTACCTATGTGCCTAACTGGGTCGATCAATTTGGTGTATTAAATGTCAATATTGCATCAAAATTCATCCTATATCACGTTGATGTTATGATTGAATTATGTCAATGAATTTTTCATATAAAATAATTAGGAAGTATTTAAGTTAATCAGAGTCCTTATTGGAAGCCTTGTAAATATGTTGATCTTTAAATAACCTTATTGTAATGGTCCATGGAATTATATGTATGAAACAAAGGATAATTTGAGTCAATAGATTTTATAGTGAGTCTAGAGTAGTTTAGTTGAATAAGAAAAATGATAAAATTAATTTTGTTGATTGAATCAAATTAAATTTGATTGAGTCATGATTTATATAATATCTGAGTCAAAAACTAATTCAAATCAAAGGAGGGACTTAAATGTGAGTCTTCAAGGAAGATGATCCTCTCCACCTATTGTAATGTAAGTCGGTCCTTAGCTGATGAGATCAGTTCCTTTCTGACATCAATCAATATCCAATCCATAACATTTAGTTGAGTTGTAAAATTCTAGTACTAGAAAAAATAGTCTTTGTATACTTGATTTTTAGAGTCACGATAGATTCCATTGAGTTGTGTCTTAGTAAAGTCAAGTTGCATGAGTAAAGTATTAGAATTGAACCATAGAAAGTTTTCCTTCATGTAATAAAAAATGCAGCCTCCAATCCATCGCCAGAGACTTGAGATCGTAAAGAAACAAAGCCATGATTGATAAGAAGCAGAGAAATAGGTTGATTGAGCAGTGAGCATACAGACATTGGAGAATTTGATTGAAATATTGTGCATTGATCAAGAAATTTTTGCAACAGTTGATTGAGCATAGAACTTGTAGAGAGTATTAATTCTGATATTCTTTCTACAAGAGAAGTATACATTCAAGAAAGAGACATCAGACGACATGCAGACATATAAAGAGATTAAAAGACAAGATGATGACTCTTGAACTGATTAATCCCCCTAGAATAAGATTTGCATAATAGTTCCCTTGGTTGTGACCATGAAAGCAGAGGAATGGTACAATTGGTCATGCCATAGAACCTCATCGATCCCATAGAAATAATCCTCAGGAGTGATATATCACTGGTGCACTGGACGAGTCTAATGACGTGGCAACATGAGCAGCCCCGATGGTTCTTGAGTGGAATATTGCAGTTGGTAGAGGAAACATGGGTGCCCTTCAGCTGGCAAAGAGTGTTGATAGCATGGAGATCTAGGAGTTGGAACCTCTGTTATGTATTCATCCAGATCCATTTGAAAATCGTAAAAAAGAGTGACAAGTCATAATAATTTTGTATATGTGTATCCTCATATACAACTGGTAGTTATTGCGGTTGATTTACCTATGTAGGTCGGTATGCATGGTTGATGTACAATAAGGATAGTTCTGTAAGAGTAGACACCCGGGATGTTGTTTCACACTTTCTCGAGATGAACAATAATTTGAGGGTGGGGGAGATGTTGGGAGACCTCTTAGGCCCTTATAATAGTCATCACACACTAGAAATTAGACATTAGAATAACTGAATATATGATGTATATGTAATAAAGTATATGATAAAGACAACTTAATGAATTATTAGTTGGAGTGGGTACAAATGTTCCAACCATCTCTCCAATGTATAAATAATATTGAAGAAGGAATGTGAATTCATTTGGTTAACCTTACCACAAATATCTCTTCTCTCTTGAGTTACATGTGTGTTCTTGATGTTCTTTCTATAATGTAGTCTCTTCTTGAATGCATGTGAATAATCTAGAAGATTACAATAGGATGCAAGTGTAGGTGTCAAGGAGGACTTTCCACTAGTGATTCTATCTTGTTGAGGATCTTTGGTGTAGTGACCATCTTTGGTTAGAAGTGCTTCCTCATTAGGAGGAGTTGGTGGCTAGTGTTTTATTATGGTTTCCGTAGTTAGGTTTGGATAGCTTCACTTGTACTAGCTCCGTGATAATTTTATTCTGTGTACATGTATTTCTTCTCTTTTTTATGTGTGTGTGTGTGTGTGTGTGTGTGTGTGTGTGTGTGTGTATGTGTGTGTGTGTGTGTGTGAAGTTTCCAACTATCCAAATATTATTTACTTTTAGATTTGATTTTCATCTTATGTTATCTTATGTGTCCTTGAACAAGAGATAACCATTGTATATGTCTTACTCATGTGGATGGATAAAAGTTTTTTCCTCAAGAGAATATATTTAGAGACACAATAATTTTTTTATAAACCAATCAAAGCCTTAAATATATCCTTACTAGTCATATTTCTGGGAATGTGAGGGATGAATTGATCCTTTAAAACATCAAGGATGATTTTCTTTATGGTTCTTTGTCTTTGGACTCTTAATTATTCTTGCATCTATCCAATTTTGTTTTGCAAAAATATATTATTTCCTATATTATAGAGTTTGGATCCTAGTTTATATCTACTTTTGACTTCCATAGGAGTGGCCCTTTCATTCCCACAGTGTATTGATACTTTTTACTTAGTAGTCACATTGACCTATTTGTAGACATTTGTTGGATATTAATAAAAACATATTTATCTTAATATTATATTAGCATTTCCTTGGCCTCGTTCTTAAAATGAATGGCCAAAATTTTTGGATTGGTAGGTGCAACCATCTCTTTTTCAACATTATACCAAAATATTAGCCTCCTCCAAAGAATTTGCAACCTAAACTTCCAAGGTACAAAATTGGAAGCACCATCCAACCTGTCAAACTCTTTAAGACCAAGAGTCATCATCTTGAAAATTTGAAACTCACCTCAAAGAAAAATCAATAAAAAACAAAGTAGAACAACCTTTCAAGGGTTTAAGAACTTCTTCTAAGAATCCTAAGGTATTATGTTAATAGGACAAGAACTACTCCCAAATATAATACAAATAAAATGTACAATTGTGTCTTCACCAAAAGAAAAATCCCAATCCAATCAACTCTAAAACCATGTGGAATTTTTTTGAAATGCCACTTTTAGAAATTTCACCTCAATTTTTTGGTTTCCTGTATCTATTCTTGGTGAAATTTCATCCTTAGTGATGATATTGTTGACCAAGGTTGGTTGTCATTGATGTCAACCCTTGAATAAAGCCCCGTAGCACAAAGGTTTGGGTAATGGACCCAAGATTGTTTGATGTAAAGATGACTCATTATTGTCTTGTCATGGTTTATAAGAAGTAAAGATGGATGAACTCCAAAGTGGTCCCCTGATGGTGAAATCCCTCATGGGAAGACTCTTTGCGGAGTGAGAGAACACATTCTTAATTGTGGAATAATGAGACAAAGGACATTGAATTTGTCAGTGAAACTATCCTATATGCATAGTTCTTGTCATTCCATTTCTGGTGGTATGTGGAACGTCACATAACTCCTCACGGTTAGAGAGTTATGAACATATGAAGTTGGAGAACCCCTCATAAGTTTTATAGAAGCCCCCAAGGGTCAAAGTACTTTGCAAAAGAAATTATTTTAAATGAAGAAGCCCTAAAATAAGGAAAGTGTAAAGCTACATGAAGATGTAAATAAGAGGCAAAGCTCACTCATTAAACACACACTTGTACATATTTTAAATATATATTCTTGTGTAAATATTATTGTAAATACTTGCGGATACATCTGAAGTAGAGAACGTCTGATGTAGTATTAAGGGTTGACAATGAAATTCTCGGAATTATAGCGAATACAAAAAAAAACCTATTTTCTGAGCTGTACGTGGGTTGTCTGTGTATAGGGTGTGTACATGTTGAGTTATATGTGGGTTGTATGTGTATAGGGTCCATACATGTTGAGTTATACATGGGATATCAGTGTATTAGGGTGCGTACATGCTGATTTATACATGGGTTGGTAGTGTATTAGGGTGTGTACATGTTGGTAAATCCATGGAAACTTGAAGAGATGAAGATGCAAAGGTTCTAGATTCTGAGATCAAGCTCCCAGGAAGGTATAAAGTGCTCAAATACATCAGATCCATCCATTGGTTCAAAAGGTATGTCTTATTTCTATGAATAGTTGGATTTTGATGTATGCATGAGGAATGGCAATGGAGATTTGAGGATTCTCCCTAGAGAGACTAGTGGATTCATGGGATCTTCTGCATAAGTCAGATCTATAGAAATACAATGATGGTATATTTATCATTGGTACTTATTTTTTAGGCACATATTGTATTTCTTGGCATATGACTAAGGGTTTCTATGGTACATGGTTGACATCTTGTATTTTTGTAGTAGTTGATGTATTGAGAGACTGAATATCATAAAGGGTTTGATGACTAAGATCATGTGAGGGATATTATACTTGTTCATAATTACACATACCTATAAGGCACATGACTAGAGAGAGACATACTTGCCTTGATTAGAGGTTATATATGAGGATGCATGCATAGGGTACAGTTACAGTCTAGATATAGTGACAAGTTACAAATCTATGTGAAAGAAGTTACAGAAGGTCATAATTTTTCAAGAAAAGGAAACCCTAGTTTTCAGAAAGCATATGCAGACTGCATAAAAATTTGGTAGCATACATACGTGGGCTGCATAACAGATAGGGTGCGTACATACACGAGTTGCAGCACTAGAGGTCGCGTACCTATTGTATTTTTGTGGATACATGTTCAGTTCATGTACAGATTGATTACAGGGAAGTTGTACAGATTGGATACAGGTCAGTGGTACAGGTTGATACAGTTGTACAACAGTATATCTCATAGTGACAAGTTGACAGCGGTTCCATAATTCTACTTATACTTCAGGGTGGTTGGACGGGGCAAGGATAGGTGGTTGTAGCCACCTTTCGGTTGTAGCCAGAGAACATAGGGGGTTGTAGCCTCCTTCTGGTTGTGGCCAGAGAATTGGGGAGTTGGAGCTTCTCTCAGGTTTTAGCCTGAGAAACTAGGGGGTTGGAGCCTCCTTCCAATTGCAGAAGGAAAAAAAAGGAAGTTGGTGCTTCCAATGAATGTAATTCTTCAAGACATATAAGAAAAAGCATTTTGTGGTTTTCTCCCAATTTGGGTTTCCACGTAAAACACTGGTGTGTTGTGTATGTGTGTGATTGTTCATTTCTTATTGCTCATTATTGGATAATAATACTACATTGATATAACATTTGGATCAATTTGGATAAAAAAGGATTATAATTACACTATTACTGATTCACCCTCCCCTCTCAGTAATCCAACTATTGGTATCAGAGAAGGTTCCTTCAAAAATCAGTTTAACCACTGAAAGGTAGATCATGGAGAGTACCAACTTGTATAAAAGTGGAATACCATAGTTTTATAGACAGAAGTATGTTTTTTGGAGCATAAGGATGAAAACATATATACAGACACATGGATTTCAAGTTTGGCAATCAATTGTAGATGGATACATGTAAATGTGTTGAACCTGCACATAATAGATCTAGCTAGAAAATACTACACATATTTGCAGAGAGAAATTGAGAAAGAAGAAGCAAGATAGAAAGAATGGAAGAATTATCATTAACCGTATTCCACACACAAAGAGTGAATAATTTACAATAGATATAAGATACATGAATAACTAATGAGCCATCGTGGTGGTCTAGATTGATCTGGACACACACCACTAGTTACAAGAGTAAACTACCACCTAGTCTAGTCTCTCAGGCAGTTGCGGGAGTGAACTGCCACGTAGCTAAGTTAACTAGTCAACTAGTCTTCAGTTAATTGACTGAACAAAGAGTAGTGAGTTGGTTATGATCCCAATGTTGCATGGTGACAA
>SNQJ01S0009627.1:172532-199756 GCA_010110895.2 Picea sitchensis | reverse complement strand
TAAGCCGAATTTAAGAGGGAAGGTGAAGAAAAGAAGGCCAAAATTCAAGGGAGGATAAATTCTTTTGATGATGCTTTCTAAGGTATGTTATTTACATGTCATCTCACCATTTTCATAATAACTTTTTTCTAGAATTATTCAGACCGTGAAATTGATATTCCATTGAGGAAACATATCCAAGTATCCGTGGTAAAAAATTCAGCTTGTGGGTCGTTGTATTTTTGGAGTTACACTTCGTGGAAAATAGGGTTTGTGGCTAGTCCCGAAACTAGTCTAAAACATGTGTTTTGGGTAAAAATGACATAACTTATTCATAACAAATCCAAATTCATTAAGACCAAATGTTTTGTTTATATTACAATCTGTAGTATTATGTGTAACATTTTCAGATCCATTCAACAAATATTCTATGCAGGGCATGCTCTACAAGGTCACTCTCTAGAATAAGATAGAATTCAACAAGGTATGCTAGTTTTGCTATAACTCCTTTTCTAAGAGGTTCCAAGTAGTTAAACCTAGGGGAATTTCATAAAACACATTGAAGAACATTGTATATCATTTTTAGACATTTACTCATTACAGGAACATAGTTATGATTATTTCAAGTTAGGGTTGTTGACTAATCCAAAACTAGTCATGTGAGACTAAAGAAAAGTTTGATGAAAATGTGAGTCTCTTGTTGTTAAAGTTAAGGAAGGTTTGAAGTTATGTGATCATACACACCAGGTCTATTACAGAGTTACAAATCAGATTTCGATGATGAAATTGATGAGGGCATTTGGTTGAGGTACATGTTGGGTACATGGTTGAGACAAGTAGGTGATGAGTTGGCACATACATGAGGTGTATAGTTGATGATGTTGGTACAGCTTGATGATTCATGGTTACATCTCATAGTGATAGGGTGAAAGTGGTTCCATCATTCTACTTCTACTTCAGGGTGGTTGGACGGGGCAAGGATAGGTGGTTGTAGCCACCTTTCAGTTGTAGCCAGAGAACATAGGGGGTTGTAGCCAGAGAATTGGGGAGTTGGAGCTTCCCTCATGTTGTATCCTAAGAAACTAGGGGGTTGGATCCTCCTTCCAGTTGCAGCTGGAAAACAAAGGAAGTTAGTGCTTCCAATGAATGTAATTCTTCAAGACATATAAGAAAAACCATTATGTGGTTTTCTTCCACTTTGGGTTTCCACATAAAACACTAGTGTACTGTGTATGTGTATGATTGTTCATTTTTTCATTGATCATTATTGGATGACAATTCTACATTGGTATAACACTTGGATTATTTGGTAAAAAAGGATTATAATTTCTATATTACTGATTCACCCCCCCATCTCAATAATCCAACATATTTATGACGAAAAACACATATTTTCACATGAATTAATTTATTTTCAAGCACATGCATTGGGTATGGGGAATTGAGAGTGATGTGAGGGGGGAGGAGGGGATATATAAGATTCCACCTTCACGTGGTTGTCCTTGTTCAATAGATAATATTAAACTATTCTCGAAACAAAGAGAAGCTCAATAAGCTAATGCTCTTTATTATTATGTATTATATATTCATGTAAATTTTGAAATGCATGTCTGTTTCTTAAATTATTTATCATAAATTTAACATTTCATGGTTCGTTGACTTCTACAGGACTTCACACTAGGAATTGTAACTGATCACTAGCCTATGTGGAGAGTTTACATCAATTGTACAAAAAGGTACATAATTAATAGTCATGAATCTGTCTTTTTATATCTTGTTTTAGTTATTTACCTTTCATGTGCATTGTAGTGCTTTACTTCATTTATTATACGTAGTTTATTTCGTTCATTCATGATTGTATGAATCTTTACCCTAACACACCTTATTATCACATTACCCTACCAACCCCTACCTTACCTTTCTCTCATCTTCCAGCCCTAACTTTACGTAACCTATCATGATCATCTTACATACCCTATTTTTTCTTACCCTACCAACTCAACCTAACCTAGCGTACCCTCACTTAGTCTAACTAAGCCTAAATTAATTGTGTACTATATTGTACCCCATGGGCACTATTGATGGTGTGCACCATTTCATGACAATAGGGAAGCTTACAATATGGAACTATTGTTGGCACATTTTTTGTTTTGAAACCCATTTTTAACCTCAAAATTCCTCTAATGTAAGTGATTCAAAGAAATAACACTTTCCTTACATATTAGGGAACCTTTTTTACTTTACATCCTTTAATGATAAAAATAATTTGGCACCTTGGAGTGGTGAACCATTCATAGAGCAGGGCCAAAAGAGTTGTTGGCCCTAATATTTTTTGCTACTTCACAAGGTGCTATGGAATTATCTTCTCAATAAAAATAGATAGGTTGGATACAAATAAAACTAAATATATCATGTCACAAGGGGATATGTCATTATCTTCTCATAAAAATTGATAGGCTGGGTTCAAAGAAAACTAAAGATCTCATGAACATACATTTGAATCTTCACTTTATCTCCATAAGTTAAGAAGAGTATCATTTAGGACCTTCGAAGGATTTGGTTGTGGATCATAAGAATCTTGAAGGATTTTGTCCTTGTCTATGAACAGTAGAATACTTGATTTGTCAAAGTTTGATATTTCTAACTACACACGCACACTATCTTTTTCACAGAACCAAGATAGAGAGAGAGAGAGAAAGGAGAAAAACAATTTGAAAGAGGCATTTTTGAAACTCATAATTGTCTTCTCATTTCATGCAACTTAGCTAAAAATATACATGTATTCAAGAAAAGATAAAAATTTATAAAATATATCTGAGGTAAAATGATCTATTTTAGGAAAAGCTAAGAATCTATTTATCTTCATTGTTTGAATTTGAAACATGATTGCATTGATCAAGGAGGGAATGAACTCTTCTAATATTTTCATATTCTATCAAGAAAAGTTCAATCTTGACATTAGTCAATGTGTCCTTCTATATTTACTATGGTATGAGAATCTATCTAAAAAATGGTGGAACTTCTCCCTAGAAAATACTTGTTCAAAAAAGATGTCCAAAAAATAACTGATTTATTTAACAACCAAGCCAAAGACTAGAAGCATTGGTATGTTTTGAAAGATGAATTTAAGCTCATTTCTACATCGTAATGGATCCTAGATAAGTTTACAATCATTATTCCAAACAATCTTCCCATTGGGATTGGTTTGCGAGACTCTTTGGCCTAATCATGGATTGGCATTGGAATTTCTCCAAAGCCTTTAAACAATATAAACCAAGTGGTAGATATCAATGGCTATGCCCACAATACAACATTGATGCTAGGCTTACTAATATCTGGTGCCTTCATTTGAAACATAGGACCTAACTCTTTTAGATTCCCTCACTATGAAAACCTATTATAGAGCCAAAAAAAATATTCTATCACTATGAAATCCTATTATAGAGAGAAAAAAACAATATTTGTGTGGTCCCTCATGTTGGGAGGCCTTGCTCTTAGCCACAGAGTTCCACATTTGGGAATTGATCAGTTTAAATGTCTCATCTATTGAACGAAGGAAACTCTCAAGCATGTGTTTTGGTATTGTGATAATGCTCAATCACCTTATGGTTGGGTATACATGTTATGTAGTCAAATACTCCCAGCATATATCCCCTAGAAATCATCCCTCCTAGGTGATATGATTCCTTGGGCCATAGAATTCTGAGCATTAGTAGCTTCTTCATGCTAAAATTATATCATTTATTTGGAAAATAAGAAATGAATTCTTATCTAAGAAGTTAAAATTTGACAAGAGGTTTTCTTGGTACGATGTTTCACTAATTTTCTCTAGCTTTCGCCTATAGATTTCAACACAATTCAACAAATGCTCGTGTGACATCATCAAGGCCTATAGATTCGACAACTTTTTTTCATCAATAATTGAATAAATAATGGAGGTTAAACTCATGATGGATGAGAAAATGGAGTACATCTGTCATAAAGGATTCTTACAATATATTCTTCAAAATCTAGTAGGTGACAATGTCTATTTTATATCTATATAATTTTCCAAATTGCAGGGAGACATCCTCATTTCCATCCCAACCATCAAGATCCACACTTTGATAGCATGATTAATGGAAAAATCAACCCATGAAGAAACATCTATTGTTTTTAAGTGATTCAATACCCCTCAATTCATGGATCTAGATTTACATATGTATATTTTATCATTATTCATTGGAGAACAATAAGGATCAAGTGATTGTTTCAAGGAAGTTCCAAAGTTCTGTTTGGAATTTTAGATTATTTTCCTTTGCCCACCTCTTTCAGTGTCATTGATTTTGGTGGTGATAGTATCCTTGTATAAAGTTATATTTTTTAGAATCAATGTTGTTTTGATTGGGTTTCTTTTGTATCTATCTCTTGAGTTTATGAAAAAAATGGGCAAGGTTTGTCAATAAATCATAGGTTCTAGTTCTACCCATTCATAGAGGTTTAAAATCAGATGGTTTCAAGAATGTTAACGATGCAAAGGCAGTTTCATATTAATTTGGCTACACCAAATTTTTAAACCTATAAATCTCATAATCACCTTTACTTGTTTCTTCAATCTATCATTTTCATTGTCAAACCCTTAAAACTTCTACTTCAAAATCAATTAAGAAGAATCATGTAAGTGTACAATATTCTCAAAAGTATTGGAAAATTAAAATAAAAAAATGTGATCCATTATCCCCTTAATTTATATCATCCACGATTCCATGGCCACTATAACTAATGTTCTTAACATGTTAAGTGTACTTGGATTATCATCCAACTCCCCAAGGATTTCATGATGCCATAGAAGTTGCTACATGGACAATTTAAATTTCTTTCCCTTCGAACTAGAAGTTGATGTAGAAGAATTTACAACAATGGAATTACCTTATATTATTGGTTCTACACACTTTAGAAAACTCATATACATAACCAATTACCACATCTCCATAGTAAAATTTGGATGGTTTGGGAAGGATAAGGCATCTACCAAACTAGTGAATTCAATAGTGGAATTTTTGGTCAAGTTAGCCACGGTAGGGAGAGTGATGGGAACAAATATCAATACCATTGACACTAAATAATACAAATAATATGGATTTATTAGATACTGTAAGACAATATTATTTTATTAATTCCCATGAATGACCAAAAATAGGTCAATTGAGCTCAAAAGTACAATCGAGCATAGACATACAAAAGGAGTGTCAAAGCATCTCCTATATATTAAAAGGTAAGCATAGAATGACATAATTTAAACCATTGTATGAGAAAAGTAACCAAACTCGAAATCTATGGAAGAAGTAACAAAAATTATATTGCGTTCTTGGAAAAATAATGAAAGAGGTACTTACAAGAAGTAATAACTTGTTGGTATATTTTATGTATATGCAGTTTTTGTTGTAGGGTGGTTGGTATATCAATCAATAATACTTTGGTGTATTAATCCCTCTATAGAGTATGTATCTATAAATGTTTATAACATAGGAAGAGGTGTAGTAGTAAAGGTAGCCAATATTCATTGTAGTTATAAAAATTACAAAAATATTTTGCATGGTGTATCTTTCACAACAGAACTAGATTTTGGAAAGTAATAATAAAAGGGGTGTCTCTACCCCTTAAAATTCCTTTTCATTTTTAGGAATCATTTCCAACAATTTGGTAATGAGGATGCATTATTTAGAGAATTTATTCATGTCTTATGAAATTTGTTTCAAGGGGTTTGCATTTGCTATTTTTAAGTGGAATTGAAACCATATTTGGAATACTTTCACCTAATAATCTTAGGAGATACTAATTCAAGGGAATTAATTTGATTTTTTAGATCTAAAATAGCCTAATTTTGGTAGTTGTCTCTTACAGATTCTGAAGATAGAAATTAGGTACAATCAGTCATGTTTTTTTAGCTCTTGTTTGATCTAGTTTTGATTATCAACAATCATTTTAGAGATTTACTTGTAGACCCATGACTTGTCTCCTGTAATCACAACATATTTATACTCAAGATACTCTTGGTGACTCTTAAAATTCTTGTAATGAATAATTTAAGTGATAAAAATGTTGATAGTTATATATTTCATTTATAATTGGATACTTGTAGACATAGTTTGAACCTCAACTATAATGAAATATCATCCTATTGAACAATGGTTAACAAGTGGAGATATGGATTTATGGGGTATTCTTGTTGTTGTTCTTATGTTAACAATACTACTTTCCATAACACCATGTGTTTCTTAACCAATTAATCCTTGAATATTTTATGTATTCCTATAGTGATGAATGAAGCTTCTGGGAAATCTATATTAAATATTTCCTTCAACTTCTTGTTGACCTTTTATTGGAATATTTTCTTCATTGATTTGATTATTCATTATGAAATTTCAACTCCTTTTTCTAATATTTTATTTGTAGGAAAAAACATGAGTGTTTTGAATTTTGACACTTGAAGACATAGTGTGGTCATTGCATTTTTTTCATCTTGGTGGCATTCTCCATTTATATTTTAAATCTCATGAAGCCTTTGTTCATACAATGTCTCCATACAATAACCATATTTTGTCTATTGAATCCATATTATTGGTGAGCATAACCATGTGGAGTTGGAATAGAGAGTTTTGTTATCTCGTGTAGTAAACCCATTTGCGTGATTTGGACAATCTCTGACCTATAGGATGAATATGTCTCTTAGATCTCCCTATAGGTCATTGAGGCTTTGCATGCATATAGGTGTATACTTTTGTATCTTCTTGTATTAATCTATATAAGGATAAAAATGATATATTAGACTGATGGATGTGGAACATGAGGTTGATGGTGGATGGTGGATTCTCCCTTCAAGCTTGCTTCCTTGGTATCTATTTGAATTATAACTTGATTTGGAGCATGAGAATGAAGTTGCATGTGTTGTTTGTAAATGTTGAATCTTATATTGATTGTATATGTATATCTCATGTGTTTAATTTGTTGTTGCAAGTATCGAGGAATTCAACAAGGATGATGATTTTATTGATGGAGATTCAAAGGTTTGTTATTATTATTTCTCTTGCTCTAAGAATAATTACTAAGCAACATATGGAGATTTTTTCAATTTCATTTGGAACTTGTTTAATATTTTTGTTGTCATACAAGTGAAATTTAACGTGTCACTAGCCAAACCTTCACATAAAGAAAAACTTATAAAGGGAAATTCAAAAGGAACAAATAAAGGAGATTCGAAGGGGGTAAGAAAAGGAGTTTCTCAAGGTAAAACAAATCAAATTTCTTTGATAACTTTTATTTCCATAATAAGAGATTTCCATATTTTGGTTTTTATGTTGTTTGTTATATATTATAATCTATATTATCATGTACAACGCTAGTTTTTATGTGATGTAGATCATTATTTTATGTGTATAATTGTGTTTTCTTAAGCTTTATTTTCATTGATAATATTGTAATTTATTATTTAGTTGACTACCATTAGTCCATGAATGCATGCCCTATGAATAGGGAAGGCCCTACCATGCCTCACTGGTATATGCATTGGCCCATTCTCAAATAGCTTGGAAAGTGGAGAAACTTGAGAACGAAATTCAGGTTCCAATACATTTTAAAGATTTAGATATTTACAATAAGAAGATTAAACAAAAAGGTAATAACTAGAAAACAAAAAGTAAACATTGTTCTTTGCATTTCTATTATCATGGGTAGAGAGTATATGTTAAGAGTAGGGAAATGCATGTGCACTTTTTGAAATTATAGAGGCAAAAATTGAATGCTAGTCATAGTAATCCTATTGTACAACCAATATTAGAAAGATGTTATTTTTTTTTACTATGAAACAACCCTTAGAAAAATTACTCCTAATGGTTCTCAAACTCAAGTTTAAATTTTTCATTATCCTCCATCATGACCTTTCTCAAATTCCAAGTTAGTTCCTGCTACACATTCATCAACATCTAATATTCAAGTAGAATGAATATATAGAGAGAGGGAGACTCGACAACAGACCACATGGTCAATCTTGGAATCCAATATTTGAAATGAAAAGAGGTGATAACATGGAGATCCTTGATAAAATTCCAATTAAAAGATCTAAGGAAATGGGGATATAATTTATATATGCACGCTTTGATGTGTCTATCTCTATCTCTTTTTATCAGTCTGTGGTGGTTATAATTGAATTTGATGTATGTGGCACCTATTTCCTTGCATTAAATAATAGTGATACATTTTATGGCATTATGGAATACATTGGCAGTCCAAGTCTTACTCATGTAGTTACATATCAGGGTAATTATAGACTGAATGGTGAAAATAATGAAAGGAGACCTGATAGAAATCTGTGGGGATTCCAAATTTGTTTTTATTTTATTTTTTAAAACAATACAATGTCATTGTATATCCAACCCCCTGAATTTTGCATCCAACAACAACGCCATAGTTCTGATGTCATATGGAGTCGAATATATGACGACCCCAAGGACAATGACCCAGCCAAATTTGTTTTAAAAATAATACAATGACGTTG
Source organism: Picea sitchensis (assembly GCA_010110895.2). NCBI lineage: Eukaryota > Viridiplantae > Streptophyta > Pinopsida > Pinales > Pinaceae > Picea > Picea sitchensis. Next base: position 191,244 of record SNQJ01S0009627.1, on the reverse strand, counting down.
GATATCCGACTCCATGAAGTTTACTTCTGTCGACTGCACCATAGGTTAGACACCCATAGGAGTCATATATTCGATGGCTCTAGGGGCTAGGATAATCAACTTTCTAGCCACTGATCTGACAACTGTGGAATTTAGATAACCGATTTTTGGTATTGTGTGTCGACTAACTGACCACGTCCCACCGACGCTTAAAAAAAGAATTATGTTGTATTTTAGACGTGTAACTGTCAAATTTCAGAAAAATTAGCCGTCATATTTTGGGTACAAATGTAGTAGTGGGATCATTATCTTATAGGAGCTTGACCATGATTTTTCCTCTTTAAAAATTAAGAAGTTTTTGTCCCTTTCTAACTTCATCTTCAACCTCCCTACTGGCATGGTTGGCCCACCCCTTAATGATGATTTCTCATACGATCATATCTTTATGTTTTCCTTGCATGATGTATGGTTTTTAGTCTACCTTTGCACCTAAAGTTTTAGGTTGTATCTCTCCTATGATGAATAATAATGCATTCACCAATAGTCCCCTTTCTACCTCCACTTTGGTGATGTTCTTTATCATTCAGGGGTTACCATCTTGTGGCAATGTCTATCTCATGAGGAAGTAGAATTCATTTTTAGTGATTTCCATAGAAGTGTTTTTGTTGGCCACATATATAGTATTGAAATGATCCAAAAATTCCTCTTCATGGGATACCACTATCCCCACCTCTTTCATGATTTCATCCATGCAGTTAAAAGATGATTGAACTACCAAAAATTTGCATTCAAAAACCAAGAATCACTCACTCCACTGCATACCATTATCATGGTCAATCCATTTTGTAAACTAGGGATTGACTATATGGAATGTATCCATACATATAGTGGAGTTCATAAGTACACCATTGTGGCTGAAAATTACTTCACAAAAAATGTTGAAGTAGTGTTGACCTTTAATAACACTTCTACCATAACCACTCACTTATTCAACCATGGCATCATTGATTTTGGCATGCCTAAGTAACCTGTGTCCAATCACTGTAAATAATTTGAGAACGAAGTTCTACAAGTGTTGGAATCAATGTTGGGTGTTAAACATGACTTCTCAACACATTACTTTCCCCAAGGTAATAACTAGGTTGAAGTCGTTAATAAATACTTAAGGCCATGATTTAGAAAATTGTAAATAAATATAAGATCAACTAGAACCATATGTTGTCCTTGGATTTATGGGATGCTACACGTATATCAAAATTTTCATAGGATTCACACCCATCCATCTCATTTATTCCATACAGGTAGTTTTACCCAAAGGAATGTTATATCTCCCCTCTCCACCCACATATAATTAAAGAATATCCTCAACACCACTACCCTATAACAATGGTTTGTTATGTTGGACCAATTATATGAATATAATACAACACCTTAAAAACCAATGAAGAAATGGAAAGGAGCAATATGTCTCATTATGATAGACAAGATTTCCCTCGCTCATGTTGTGAGGAAATATTGTTCTCATATTTAGTAGAGCCAAAGAGACATTAGGCCATTGAAAATTTGTTTCCCTATGGCATGGCCCATACATTTTCAAATAATGTCTGGAAAAAGGGGCATATCATCCTCTTGACCATGAACAAGAAAAAAGGGGCATATAATCAACAAGATTTACTTCAGGAAATTCTATGCCTAATGTGAGCATCACCCATCCATTGTATATAGTTGACTATTTATTTTTTTTGGGCTTTTTTTTTTGTTGTCAATTTTAATTTTTTGGTTTTCCCTTCATTATTTCTTTTCTCTACCCTTTTTTATGTGGTTTTCAATACCTCTTATCACATTATCTTTAAAAATGGCATTAGTTTCTAGATCCAAAACCTCACCCTGAACACATGGGCCCTCCACATCTCATTCTTGTAGAAGTTACATTTTAATGGAATCGTCTTTGGTTATACCACCAATAATTAGGTTAACTATGATGTAGTTTTCTATTTTATTTTCAATTCCCTTGCCCAATGGATATGCCAACTTTAGGTTCGTATAGATTCCCAACTTATTTTTCTATAGTTGAACAACTCTTACAACATTTGTGAGGCTTACCTATTCCAAAAGTACTTATAGACAAATGTATATAGTATATATACAAAAAATTGTCTATATATTTGTATTATGCAAACATTTGATATACAAATATTTTATGATATAGTAGAAAGTATGTGATTATAGAAAACAAAATAATGTAGTAGCACATCTCACATGATTGCAAGTATGAAAGAAAACTTCAATGTATATAGACATCATATTGTTATTTGAAACCATGCCAAACATGTAAATAACACCTAATTGGAAGCACACAAAAAATTCACTATATATAAATGATCTTATATTTTGTACATATCAAATCATGTGCCTCCCAAAAATACACATATCATACATGTTGTGATGAAAAATGGGGTACCATTCCCAATACTATCACGCTACCTCTAGGGTGGTGGAAACATTATGTAGAGGATACAACAAATACTCTCGAAGTGGCACCTCGCCAAGTCCCTCTAGGTCTACCCCAATTATGCTACTCATTATATTAATGGTATGCACTCACCTAATACATTGATGTAGGAATCCATGAATGTAGCCTCTAGAGTCATCTAATATTCCTCTAGTACTCCCTCCATTGGAATCTCTAGCTTTCACTAAAGAGTCTCCAATAGTCAAGATAAGTCTTGGTCTACATAATTATAGAGATAAGATGCTAAACTCCACAAATCACTTTAAATTGATAATCAAATATTGTGCAAACTTATGAGGTTATTTCACTATGTATGTAAAAATATATAAGTCTAATGGTCTAAGAATCAAATACCGAAAAATCATAATGATTTTGTGAAAAAAATTAACTATGGGAATATCATTCCATATTTACTCCACATAACCTAGGGTAATGGATTTTGTCTCCATCTCTTCCCACACATGTTAAAATGTATATAGGAGTAGTACCAAGTCCTAGTGGAATTATAAGCCAATGAAATGATAAGGATGGGTAAGATCAACAAGTATTGTCTATACATCAAAATAAGAAAATAGGCATATAAGTAATCATGATACTACTAGAGATTTATAAAGCTCACAACCCATATCACTAAAACTATAAATTGAGATGATAAGAGAAATCATGAAAATATGGTAGATTGTAAATAACATTGTAAACAAAATTTCTAGTAATATAGAACTAAATAGAAAGAAATTTAACTATCTATAGGAATATAATTAAAGTCAAAAAATATAAATGGAAATGGAAATGATAACAAAAAAAAGAATGTTTAACCCCCCTTTGAGTGGGCTCTATCAGAGGGAGTTATTGGAAATCCATAGAATACTTATGAAAATAAAACTAAGATCAACTCTTTATTTCTCTATTCAAAAATTAGATACATTATAGTAACACATAACTCTACTTTTAAACAATTTGAACTAACCTATTATAGTAGATTAAGCAACCAGAATGTAATTGGGAACCTATATCTAATATTTTAATCCATATAAATACTATAATTGCACTAGAAGAGATCTAACCAACTTGATCAATCATATCCCTAATTGATTGGAAGCTATCAACCTGTTTGTTCCTCTACCTAGTGAAACCAACTCTTAGAGGTTTAATTTTCCTCCTCTAACAAGTTTGAATTCAAAATACAATTTATATTTGGAGGGAGTGAGATTATTTGTGAACTAAATTATATCTCTTAGCGCTAGTATCTCGGTAGTCACCTTCATCAATGAGGAGGAAAATATTCCTTGATTTTTTTATTCCTTATTTCTCAATTGAGATGTGCTTGGATTATTGAAGATGGGAGATCTAAAATGGATCATTATATATTTTTTCATAGATTTTGGTATTTTTTGGGTGGAAACTGGGAGTTATTAACTTGTAAGGCCCTATGTAGGGGTTGGTATTGCTTTGTTGATTTGGGGTCTAGAAACATCCAGAACATATTAAAGGCCTTAAATGGTCATTTTTGGGATCAAAACTTTGTGGACAAAGTTTGTATCCTCTCAAAGCTATTATACACATTGACATCATACCAAAAATGTAAACATCACCTTGATCAAATTTTGTATGTGGAATTTATGCCTCAAGAAATTCGACTTATCTTATTGACTACCATGATATCAATAGATGCCACATCATCTCGCATACTATTCATGTGTGAAATTTCAAAAATATTCTTTAGGGTCCAAAACCCTAACCTCAATCAAAAGTTGAGATGTGGAAAACCCCTAACCCTAGATGACTATTAGGCCATGTTAAATATTGGGTTTATACAAATGAATGGGTTCCATTCTTATTATATGAGCATTGTTTCATAATAGAGAATAGCATTGGGAGTGGGATATTGAAGTATAAGAAAGGAAGTATAAGATCGTATAGTTTCCATATAGGAAAAAATGTCCATGAAAACTCCATAATGAGTGTACTCTATTTATATTTTCACTTCATAACTAAGAAGAAAATAACAAGGCATAGGCCTCATCTTCTAACTAAGTTTTTCTCATATCAAGTTTTCATGGGGTACATCCTATGTTCATTGTGTGGATTGTGTGTTATTTTATTATCTTTATTTATTTATTTCAGTTTCAGTTTATTTTCAACATTTTGTGCACTACGATAGTAATATTAAATCCAAAATCTAAAGTACAACACTGCATAATAAGAGGAGGTAGAAATATTGTAAGATTTGTTGTGAAGAACTATTTGTAAGTTTTAAACCTTTGAAGTAAAACAATGCATATATATTCTTAAGAAAAATAGAAATTAATCAATGGCTCATACACATATTAAACATAGAGTTACGCTGGAAACCCTTAACCAGGATAAAACCATCTTTCCTTAGTGTCGCACCTTTCAACTCTTCATTATATTAATTTCACCATTCATAATACAATATATACAATATTTTAGGTATTCCAAAGCTACCAAAAACCTAATCCATTTGTTGGATGTATGGGTTTACCCGGGTTCTACCTTAGTTCTCCAAAAAAACCCTAAAAACCATCGGCCCTTCTGGAGACCAAAAGGAAACATTGCGCACAGAGTGCAGGGATGATTTTAAGGATGGAAATTTATTTTAAAATGTAGAAACCTTAGCAAATCTTACTAATCCTTCATATGCCAACTATAAATGTTTGGTGATATTTTTGTAAAAATATTCAAATTTCTAAGGATTTATATAGTTTTTATAAAATTTTGGCGATTTTTAAGGTAAAATAAGTTTATCCTATAGAATCTGGGCGAATCATTTTTAAAATAACGAATCTCGTTTTTGGAAAGACCATGGAAAATTAGCCCATGAGTGAAATTTAGCCCCTAAAATCATCCATGACAGAGTGCATGACGCAGTCTCACCCAAGATAGATTATGGGTGAATGAAGGACCCAAGTGTCTACATTCATGGAAGGGATGTTGCTCCAGGGAAGTTAGGCATTTTACTCTTCTACTTCAACATTCATCATTTTACCATACTATCATTGAAATCTAGTATTCACTTAACCTTTAACATTCATTATGCACAAAATAACATAACCATTCTAGTGCATGTTGCAAATTAACCTTAATAGATTAATTCATTTATCCATTCATTCATCATAAAATACATGGAAAAACATAAATACCACATTCCACACATTGACACGGTATTTTTTTGTGGTTCACCCCCCGGGGCTACATCCACAAATATTTGGCATTCTATGCTTATTTATTCATCTGCCTCATAATATTGAGTTGCACACATTACATCATAAATTTAGTAATAATGTGCAGTGTGAGGTTGACTAGAGTCACACCAATCTCCACAACTTGCGACCTAACCCTCAGTTACAACTCCAAAATAGACCCATCTCCAAAACTAGCTCTGCGCAAAAGTACTCTAACCCTTCTCACTTACTAGATTTTAGATGATATCCTCATATCTTACAATGCCTATTTATACTACCAAAATGGGTAAAAACCCTTACAATAAGGACCCAAAACCCTAACCCTAAGTGGATTAGGTTTGTATACTTTACAACCTCTTGCATCTAGTTGGTCCTCGATGCAACCATTCCTTGCTTTGACTCTTCTCTTTCTGGCGTTGTTTTTCCTTATTTCCAGACGCATTGTTTTTCCTTATTTTTTGGCATGTGCTCCAAATTTCCTTCAATTTTTTTTTTCATTTCCCCAAAATAGATTTATCCAACACCACTAATCCAGGATTAAATTAGAAAACTACTAAAAATATAAAAACCCACCCAAAAAACAAATCAGGGTGTTGTCATGAACCCCAATGTATTTGGAGATTCATGGAGAAAAAGGATTTTCCTAAGTGGGGGGGGGGGATCTTGGCCCCCCTGTGACCCCCTAGGAAGCACCCCACATGGGCATACACCTTTAGGGTAAGGGATCATCAAAATCCAATGCACCCCCCCACCCGTCCACATGAAAAGAATATAACGCATTCGCAACACTCTCCCACTTATTGTTTTATTTGCAAGCGAAGGGTTCAAATGATTGATATTGTCACAAATACAGGGAATAAAAACCCATTAATTCTCTACACCAAGAGAAACTCTTTGTACTAAAATACTTCATCAAGGAGTTTGCAACATTCTTCAAGGTGTCAACCTTCTCTAGAAAAACCTTTTTGTCTTCAACCATGTCTCTCACAAAGTGATATTGAACATCAATATTCTTTTTATTTGAATAATAAAATGGGTTCTTTTCCAGGAATATTGCACTTTTACTATCATAAGATATTCTTGATGCTTGTTGTATCAACCTAATACCTTAACACAATCTTTGTAATCATACTACTTCCTTGCTTGCATGAGTGGTTTCCATGTATTCAGCTTATGTATTTGAGAGTGCCACTATAGTCTATCTTTTTCTCATCCAACTAATTTCTCCTTCAAATAGATGAAACACATACCCACTTATAGATCTTATGTGATCATATTTCCATCCTAGTCTACATCAACAAAACCATGTATGTCTAACACTCTATCCAATGTTGGTCTTCCTTGGTAGCACAATCCATAACTAGTAGTGCCACGAAAATACTTGAAAACACTCTTTACTATTGTCCAATTCTCCTTCCCTGGTTTCCACATATACATAATCAAAACTTCTATTTCATGTGTAATGTATGATCTAGTATAAACCATTACACACATCAAACTTCCAACTGCAATAGCATACAGAATATGGGACATGTTTATCTTCCTCTTCCCATGTCTTGGGACACTGATCTATAGATAACTTTACACCTACATGAATAGGAATCTTGATTGGTTTACATTCATGCATATTAAACCTCTACAATATTGTCTCGACATATTTTCTCACATTTGACTACAGTTTCCCATTTGCACGATCTCTTTTAATCTTCATTCCTAGAATGAAGGTATTAGCACTTAAGATCCTTCATGTCAAATTTGGAGTATATATACAATTTCACCTCCTTGATAACATCCATGTTGTTCCCTACCAACAACATGTCATCAACATATAACACTACATAAATGAATTTATTACCAACTTGATTGGAATATACATAGTGAGCATCAATGCTTCTCACAAATCCTATTCCAAGGATGTATGTCTCAAACTTTTGGTACCATATCCTAGGTGATTGCTTTAGACCATATAGTGAACTCTTTAGCTTACAAACCAAATATCTATTTCCCTTCACTACAAATCCTTCTTGATACTTCATGTATATTTCATATTCCAAATCCCCATATAGGAATGTTGTCATCACATCCATCTATTCTACTTCACAATCAAAAGAAACAACATCATATAAAATAAATCTAATAGAAGTTAACTTGGAAGCAACAGAAAAAATTTCACCAAAGTCAATTCTCTCTACCTGGGAATAACCTTTTTCTACAAATCGAGCTTTGTATTTATCCACTTTTCTTTTTGCATTCAACTTCTTCTTAAAAAACCATCTTCTACCAACATATTTTCTTCCAGCTAGAAACTCGACTAGATACAAGCCTCAATCTTATCCAAGGCATCCATCTCTTCAACTATGGCCTTCTTCCAGAGTGTACTATCCTTGGAATTCACTACTTCCTTGACATATCTAGGATCATCATCAGTAATAGATAAATCAAAATTAGCATGAAAATCAAGTGGACTATACCTTTCTAGTTTCCTTATTTCCCTCATTGATCTCATCAATACTGGAGTATGAGGTTCTTCTTCTTATTATTCATCTTCTTATGACGAGTCAGATTTGCATCATCCATATCAAACTCTATTTCTCATGTTCTTCTTTCCTTTGTAGGAGTTCCTATTTTGGAATATCTTTAACCTCTCTAAAAACAACATCTTGAGTGTATAAAACCTTCTTAGTTTCCGGGTTCCAAAGTTTATAGCCTTTTATACCATCTTTATAACCAACAAAGATACACTTTTCAACTTTATTATCCAACTTACTCCTATTCTCCTTTGGAACATGTACATAAGCATCATAGACAAACACTATAATATGTTCAAGAGAGGGTTTATTTATAGTTTATACCTCGTGTGGAGTTTTTTCGTCCAACATTGATGAGGGTGATTGATTGACTAGGTAACATAACATACCCACTTCCTCTACCTAAAATTCTTGTCCTAACCCGACACCACTGAGTATGCTCCTTTATTTTTCCATCAACATCCTATTCATCCTTTCTACAACTCCATTATGTTGAGGTGTGTATGTATTAGTATTCTTCCTTTCTATACTACACTTCTTCCATAATTCTTCGAATTCATTTCTGCAAAATTGTCCACCATTATCCATCCTCGGTACCTTTATTTTATTCTCTTTCTAATTTTCTACCAGGGCCTTAAATTCTTTAAATTTATCAAATGCCTTATATTTCTTACTAAGAAAATAAATCCATGTGTTCCTTAAGAAATTGTTTATGAATTAAACAAAATACATAGATTTACCTACTGATGGAATAGGCATAGGTCCAAACACATCATTGTGTATCCACTCTAAGATCCCCTTTTCTCTTGTAGCACTAGACAATAATATTACTTTATTATGTTCACCATATATACAATGTTCACAGAAATCAAAATCCAGGGTGAAATTATCCATACCTTCAACCATACCTTTATTTTGTAGTGTTTGGAGGCCCTTTTCTCCAATATGTTTTGATCTTCAATGCCACAACATGGTCTTGTTTCTAAGGATATTACAGATCATGTATTATTTATTTCTCTGCTCAGGAATAATAGAAATATTACACCCATCACTATAAGTGATTCCAAACAACTAGTATAGATTTCCACACAAAACTCCTCTCATCAACACCATTTCTCCTAGTACCATCTTGAAAGTTCCCTTTCCTAATAAAGTATCCAAACCTGCATCATCCAACTTACTTACAACTATTAGGATCTATTGTGCTAGGAATAAACACCTTCCCTTTTTCTTGTGTCCTTCCTCATAGAGTCAATTATAACCAAGAAAATGGGACCCCCCTTTTTTTATTTTAAGTCTCTCTGGGCTATCTCAACTTCTTGATCTTCATTAGAGTCTGCCCACCCTCTTAGAGAAATTCCTTTATTTGCATTCATTTGGAACTTTCTGACATATTGATAGAATTTCCATGAAATTTGTTGATACATCAGAGGAGTTTGCACGATTGTTCCCATTCCACACTGGCATACTTCCTCCCAACATCCTCGGTATGCATTAATGAAATTCCTCCCATCATCTTCGATACACAAACTTGATATTCTCTAACACAACTGGAGGAGTTCCCATGAATGTTGTTAGTACAACCAAAGGATGTCCCAACATATTTTTTGGTACAACTAGAGGAGTTCCAAACATCATTGTCGATGAGCCAAGCTTTAACATCCACACACTTCCTTCAATCTCCTTTGGTATCTCAAACTCCATGCCCAAAAGTTTATAAAATGAGAGTCTATGGTATTTCATTTCCCCACTTTTCATTTTATAGCTCATTGCAAAGAGAGAGAGAGATTATCATGTGTGTGAAGAGAAACCTCCTAGGAAGTGTATCTCATGTCCCTAAACTCATCTTTTTATCCACATGTCATCACCACTAGGTAGTATTCTTTCCTAGCTTGCCACATGGTCATTAGCTTTTATGTTTTTGGGTTCATAGTTAAACATGTAATCAAAATCCTAGGAAATGGGATCTCTTTAGAATGTGTCATTTCCTTTCCCTCTCCACACAACAAATCCCTAACCATAACCTTACCACCTCTCATTCCCTTCCTTTGACATTTTCTAGCCCTAAGTTCCTAGTGACATTCATCATATACTTGTCTCCTACCCTAATTCCCCAACCTGACTATTCCATCTCTACACTTTGTAGAAGGCCACATCACCACTCGGAAATTTTTCCTCGGTGCATTGGAGACCTTCCAAGCTGTAAATTTTAATCTATACCTGACTATAAATAAACCTCTCTCGGGTATCTTTAAAGTTCACTATGAATATAAATTCCATTCTTAACCCTAGTTGCTCCCGTGATCAAATCCCTAGCTCTCTATCCATGCTAAGACCACATTGAGAAAAATATAAGCATCGAATCCATATTGATAGACCCTCTAAGCCAGAAAAATATCGTTCGAAAACTTAGTTAAATTTTTAATACCAGGACTTATCAGAAAAAAATTTGTTAACTTCGTCGATGTGTATCGGTGGAGTTGCTAAGATCAACGTCAAAACCATCAACACTTTACCAGCAATATTTTTGTGATTTACTCCAGTACGAGTTTATCTCTTCTTGATGAACTTGAAAACATCATCGTCGATACTAGTGATGATGTTATGATTCCCTCTGGAATGAATCCAATTAAGTGATAGACACTTAATTGAATCTTCACTAAACCTTCACCATATCTCCCATTCTTATATCTTCCTCGGATGATGACTTTCCTCCCTATATCTATACCAATATTTCCTCATATACTAGTATCTCCTCATATACTGACATGAGTTTTCATCGACAGACTCATATTTAACTCCCTAATCTTGCTCACTAAACCCAATAAATTACATGATTACATAAATTAATGTTTTATGCTCACTTTAATGCTATATTTTATTATTGGTTTGATATCTTAATGATGAACCTATCTGTTGCATATTCAAGCATGTCTCCCCACAAAAAGATTGCAAGAAAATATCCCATGAAAAAGGCCTCCACGAGAGGATGTTGACAAGAAGAAGAGATAGACAACCTAAGGGATATCTACAATGACATCAAAGACTCATAGATAAGGGGACTTCACTCAAATGGGGTGAATTTTTCAAATTTTTCAAGAAACATTATTTACCCATAGAGGAAAAATATCAATACGAACTCAAAGTCTTCAATAAAATCTGAAAACTAGGATTACATAGGGTGGCAGCTCACACAATGGTCTTTCCTTATGTTGATGCGATCTCATGGATTATTCAGCATGTAGAACTCGACAAAATATATATCCTCAATGCCAAGGGGAAACCCATAGATTCATTTTGGGCATCTGACATAGATCAATACTATCATTTGGAAAGATGAATTTTTTCATTAGACGATGAACTCATCAAGAAATTCCTGCACAAGGAAAAATATTCATTCAAAATATGGTACAAGTATGACAAGACTTTCAAACTAAGACCCAATAGGAAAATATACCACCATTTTTTTTAGGATTCCATACCAATAAATTGCGGTGATGTTATGCAGGTTATACAGGGAATAGTACGAATCGTAGTTTACATTATCCCTAATTCCCATAACATAAAATTGCAATGACACTGGGTCATCCTTAAATTGGGATAACATCCTATCAATTTCTATAGAGGACTCCATCATAACCATCAAGGAGACTGACCCAGATGATTTTCCAAGCTTTCACATGTCCTCCTACCTAATAGACATGGTGTGTGTGTGCCATCAATATCCCAATATGGGATGGGCCTGGAAACTAGTTGACCCTCCCATACACATATATTTCAAAGTGATTTAGGAGAACAAATACAGGGTTGAGTATCATAGACTTTGTGATTACTTATTTGCACCACTTTACAAGTTCATCTTCAACTCACCCACTCCATGTATAACAAATCTTTAGCAATAGTCCATAAACTTGGATATTCATATCTCATGGAGCATGGGACATACACAAGGGTATATGGAGCTATCAAATATCCTCATCTACTCCCCAAGTTCATAACTGACATATTAGTACTGTCAAAGCTTGTGTATGATACTTTGATCCATGGAATCAAGGATTAACTATAGAGATAAGAAATCCGTCTGGACCCCTCTACCATTATGGTTTGAATCATACTCCTTTGGGATCATTAAACAAGATCAAGGTGAAGTAGACACACTACTATTATTTAACTTTGGGGAAGAAATTTTATGATGACATGACCTAAAGGAAGTGGTTAAAGAACATTGCAACAAGTACAAACACATTTTGGAATACACTTCAACTACTTGGGAAGAAGAAGAAGTTCATTGTGGTGCCCGAACATATGAAAAGGTTATTTCCAAATAGAAAGGAAAACCTCTAGGAATAATTTCAAACAAGGAGAAATCCTGAGAAGAGGAAAGGAAGAGACATGAAGAAGAGGAAACAATAACAGTGGCAACTACGATGAAAAATATGAATTATAGATCAATAGAGGGAGAGGAGGAAACGATAGACAAGAAAAGAAGACAAAGAAATTTCAGAAGATGAAAGAGGATGTTGACAAGAATAAATGAAAGAAAAAATAATCCAAGGTAAAACTAGAGGCTAATGCAGCAACGTTGGCGGCGACAACAACAATAGTTGAGAAAGTTATAGCAATCGAAGAAGAAGCAAGAGGAGAATTTGAGAAGGAATTTGTAGAAGAAGCAATAGTAAAGAAAAATGTAGCAGATGAATCTGCAGCTAAGGAAGTTGAAGAAGAGAAATGGAAAATGGATGAATAAGTGATAAATAATGATGTTTCTCCTATGGAACTTGACATCCTAGAGACATCAACTTAATTTACCCTAAATGGTGGCCACCTTCAAGTCAGTGAGATGGAGTTAGGGATTCACACACCTTACAATCCCATCAAGGAAAAAAAATGGAAGAAGTTCATATTTGATAAATCCATCGGCAGAATTGTACAACAATAGACAAGGAAGCTCCCAGTTACTCGATGCAACCCATTATCATTCATCACAGAGATCCTAGTAACTAAAGATGTTAGAAAAGGCTCTCTTTCCATAGCTTATGTTGGCACTTCTTTCACTATAGCAATGGAATAAACCTCAAGAATTTGTTCCGCTAAAATGAGGAAAAGGATGCCAAGATCAGAGATTTAGACAAACAACTAAGAATGTGAAGAAAGATGAAGGGGGTCTAAGACAATTCAAGGCATTTATCGAGAAGGTCAAGGAAGAGATCAAGCATACTACTGTTATAACCCTAATTTTCACCATACATGTTTACCTGGCATCAGGCCATCTCAGATCCCTTCTTTACCAAAAGAATTGTTGAACAAATCTTTAAAAAACCTCTTTTGTAAGGGCCCACGTGACCTACTCCATTACTGCACGCGTGTACACGCTAGCTGACCTAAAACAGCCCGCCTGGACCGACAAAAGCACAAAAAAAGGAAAGTTTCCGACAGAACACACAGCTTTGGGTGAGTTAACTGAAACTCCCGACCATGCATGGCCGAGGGTTCGTCCAAATACCTAGCTTCTTCTAGCCTATAAAATAAGGGCTAGGGGTCCCATTTGGAGAAGGAGAAATAGATTAAAGAAAATCTGCCCAATTGCATATTCCTGTTGTCCCAACCCTTTAGCCATCCTTATGCAAGAAGAGATACAAAGCAAAAAAGTTGGAGGACATTTGAAAGAGGAGCCCAGGATCAAGATTCATGGAGCAGTGGCCGGTCTCGACATTTGTAAGTTGATTCATTCAAAGTTAATAATAAAGAAATGCTTTTCCCGTCCCACTATATGAGTTCTTCATAGATCAGTAAATATATGTTTGAATCTCTAACACATTAGTTTATAGGTAAAATGCATGTGTAGTTTGTTTCTTGTTTTGTACGCAGGTCAATCTTGAGAGGATAGCTGCGAAAAGGTGATCAAGCGTGAAGGAGGATCGACATCGAACATTCGGAACAAGGTATGTTGGTCTAAACCATGTATTTGTTGAAAAGGAATGGGGTTTAAGTCTGGGGACGAAGGTAGAAAGTAGATTTATTTCGGTCATAGATGCATGCATAAGATAACCCTATTTGCTAGTCCGTAAGGGGATTTCCCTCAAAACAGAATTGGCAACCGTACTGGGGAAGTCTCTAGGGTTCCGAGGATTTTTTTTTGTTTTTGGGTAGTTTTAAAAGACTAGTTTTCTTGCCTATTTTTTTAGTTTCTGCAAAGTCTGAGCTAGCAGAGAGTCTGGTTTTCCATACCATATTTCTCTTTTATTTGCTTGACTATGTTTTTTCGGGACCCACAGAGGTACATGCGTCCTACATAAGGTCTGCACGTGTGTACCCATGCCCTACTCTCTTACAACCCGCGTGTGAACTCTAGCTAAAGAAGTAGCAGTAGCGTGTAGATTCCAGAAACTTTTGGAGGCAGTCATCCTCTTCCCTGTCAGAATCAATGATTCTCAGGGGTTTTTTGGAATTCTTTCTAAGTCTTGGTTGTTTGCAGTCTTGTCTCAGATTGGTTTGTTTTTACGAATTTTTTCCTTATATTGTTTTTTTTGTTTATGTTAAAGAGAGTGTCTAAGCCTTCAGGAGATCATGGTAATCAATATCAATGGTCTCTTCCTGGTTTGGATTTTCTGTTTTTATTTTTTCTCAAAGTTTTAGAGATACACGCGGCCTGTAGAAGGTCAGCCTACATGTACACGCCCTCTGGCTCTATATAGCTCGTGTTCACACGCTTTTTGTTGGATTATCAGTAGCGTGCTTAGGCAAGATAGTTTTTGTTGACGGTAAGGAAGTCATCCTTTCCCTTGATGAGAGTTATACCTATCAGGTATTTGAATCTCTGTCCTAGCAGTCAGTAGCTTAGGATTAATCTTAGCCTTAGCATGCTTTTTCTCATTTAAAAAAGTTGTCATAAAAAAGAATTTTTTTTAGGGGCTTTTAGACAAGTGTGAGAGTCATTTTTTTAAGTTGCTAGTGTGTGATTTGTTGAAGTGATTCTTTGCGATCTGCGATTAGGCCAGAATTTATTTTTTTTGGTTTTTACTTGTTGGTATTTTTCATTTTTTCTTTATCAGCATTGAAATTTTAAAAACAAATCTCTTTCATTTTCTTGTTTGGTTGAAGAGTGTGATTCTGCATTATTAGCCAGGGAAAAGTCTTTTATTTCATAATTTTTTGCAGTTTACTTAGATCATAAGTAGCTCACAGTCGAGTGAAATTCCTTTTGAGTTTGTTGTCCAAAATCTTAGAAAATTTAAAAAATAAATAAATAAATAAATTTGAAAAGTCGTTGAAATTTTTCATTAAGTGAAAGTTTTTGTTTCCAACTTTTTATTCATTTTTCTTTCATCTTTTACACATCATCAGTTTCACTTTCATACCCCTTGACATAATACAAGCCATAAAATTAACGCTAAATCTAAAATTTATTAGACTTTTATGTTTGTAGGGTTAACCAACTAGTTCAAGATTAGGGCCTTGGATTAGGTTGGAGATGAAACTCTTCAAGGCCATTCAAAATCAAACATTGGATTCTGAGTTAGGGAGTGTCTAAGTCTAGTATCGTGAAATTTATCTGGGACTCCCCTCTAACACAGGGGATAAACATGAGGTCACGTGCGGAAAGGTAGTGGAGATAACCCCTCCAAAGTTGGACCAATCGTAGTGGAGAACACATATAGAGGGCTTGTTTTGGGATTTCGTCGATTGCATTTTCCACCGGGCTTCATGGGTTTCGAATCCATTCGAGGTCCTTAGTTGTCTTCCAGGCCACTTGCTTTCGATACCCTTGACAGGTTTCATGCTCAATACCCTGCTCATTGTGGTCTACCTGACTTTCGACTGTACCCACCTGGTGACTATTCGTGCGTTGGCAACCTAGTTGCCTATCTTTTTTAGGGACATGCACAGATGACTGCGGGGGTATACCATGGTACCTAGGAGAGACATCGAGCCACACTTTGCAGAGTATACTCAGAGGGTGCTTCCGTGTTCAAGTTGCACTTGCACCGGTAAGTTGCTTTAGTGTTGGTTGTTGTAACTGTTCTTCCAACTAATTTAGTGTTTGTATGTCTTATCTTCTAGGGACTTTTTTAGTGTGTGTTAATTTTGAACGTTTAGACTACCCTAGAGTGTCTTTGATCTTCTCACACAGTGGAGGATCATGAGCTTCGTCAGTCACGAAGGATTCTTGGCCTGTCGCCGGTTACACTAGAGCCACCCCCGCCACCATTAAGGCAAAAGCTAGACCAACAAGGGTCTTTTGAAGCGACCAGGTCACAAGCAATTGTGCCCGACCAACATCTAGAGGAATTGACCATTTTGGACCTTGGAGCAAATTCTCTTGGCCCGGTTGAAACCCCAACCACTAATTTCTTGGCACCTTTCATCGTACCAATTCAATTTTACGAGCACCAGACAGTGTTGCACACAGCAATGGAAACAAATTTTGTTACTCATTCTAGGACTTCTTCAATTCCCACTACAGTTGTCACCACAGGAGAGTTTTCACCTCCTAACCCATCATCACCAGTCCGAGCCACCATGGTCTCGACTGCCTCTACATCACACAGTGGTCTGATCCCATCTTTGGCGGCGGCCACAACGCCTTTCACACCAAGTGCGATAGGCCCTTCGTTCATGTACGGGATGCCTAGTTTAGGTACAAGTCATGTACTTTCCTACTCCACTTTACAGACTTTAGGTCTGGGGGCAGGGAGCTCTAGCGCTCCTCTGCAAGGTCACATGGGGGCCACTCCTGTTCCTTTTAATGCTTTCCCTTACGGAGGAGGTCATATCCCTCCTTCGTCCCCTTCACTCGGTGGCTCGCATCAGTAATCCACCTGGCAACCTACACACCATATTTTATTTGGAGCGGGGAGTCAAGGACCACCTTTGCATAATATGTTGGTAGGTTCGACACTGTTTTCTTTGATCGAAATTTTTGGTAACAATGCCTTCTCGTCAGTCGCCTTCCCGACTAGGAGTAATCCTAGTTTTGGACAATCTATTCCTATGTAGGGTGTTATTCTTGCACAGGGGGCAAACCTAAAATATTCTTCCACATCAGGGCCTTGGAATTCTTGGTAGGGATCTGTTCCCTCATCCAGAATGCCAATCTGGGGTAATTATTTCCACAATCAATGGAACCCCGGACAAACTACTATGCCTATCCCCACGGGACCGACATGGGGAAACCCTTCCCAGAGTCCTTCAAATATAATGCATGCCCAACCATCTATGTCCTATTTGGGAAATCAGTTGATGATGTCTCCACATACACTGGCCAGGGCCATGGTTTCTACCAGAATCCAAGCTAGTGGCCGAACTTTTCCTTGCAACCTGGTGCTAGTCAAACTCTAGGCCCCTTTTTCCCAGTTTATCACCAACAACCCAAACTACCCTTCCTGGCGACTTTGCACTTGCCAGATTTGACAAGGTTGTTGAATGACCCTATTTATCATGATCCACATTGGCCTCCTATGCCGATGAAGTTGCCTTCAGACATTCCAAAGTTCGAAGCCAAGCCTAATGAATATCCAGGAGATCATGTGACTACCTTTCATCTTTGGTGCTCATCTAACTCATTGAAAGATGAATCCATACAGTTTTGATTGTTTCAACGTACTCTCATTGGGAGTTCTGCGAAATAGTACATTGAGCTCGATCGCTCAAGATACTCTTCCTTCGGTGAGATGTCAATGGATTTCCTAAACCATTTCCAGTTACCTGTGAGATACGACGCTGGCACAGAGCTGCTGGCCAATTTCGAACAAACGACAGCGGACCATATCTCTGATCACATCCAAGAATGGAGACGCCATAAGAGTTTAATTAAGGTTCTAGTCCCACCAACATTCTTTCTTGAGTGGTTACTTAAGTCTTTGGTCCCGTAGTTATCCAAAGACGTCGCAACATTGGGAGTATTCTCCGAAGAAGATGCCATCATGAGAGCTCAACAATTTGAGCTCATCTATTCTCGGTCCGGTTTATTATATAACATCTTTCCAGATGCACCACACTCAATACGGGATAAAAATAGATAGAGAGCTTGACCACATGCCGATGGTATTGTTGGTTCAGCACAAACAAAGCCCGTTGAGCAATTGACGAAGTAGTTGTAGCAGTTATCTATACAACACATAGCGGCCAACCAAACTACTACTTTGGCTGCTCCCCCTACCAAAACATCGAAGCTACACACAGTGCAATCGACTAACCCAAAGGCCACCCAATATTCTGAAGGAAAGAAAAAACAACGAAAGAAGGGTAAGGGGGATAAAAAACCTACCAATAATGCTGGAAGGGACAACACTGAAAAACGAAAGGCGAGGTATCCATGCAACTTGTGCGTGGAAGACCACCCGACCCATCTATGTTCTATGCTTGCAGAAGCCCAAAAGTTTGTAACGCAGCAACAGCTGGCTATGTTGACCAATCCATTTCAACATGGGAAAAATCTAACCCAAGCCTCTGCAAGCACGGAAAGGGGCAGCCAAGACCCCTCTCCGCCT
>SNQJ01S0009627.1:105782-127853 GCA_010110895.2 Picea sitchensis | reverse complement strand
TTTATTATTTAAATAATTTATTTTGTATTCACTTTGAATTATAGTACACTCATCACTTCACTTTATTATTTACCTTCTAAAATATCTTAAACCACTTTGACTACTTTGACCTTTTGGGGCTTCTAGATGACATATGAGGGTCCAACTTCACAAGGCTATAACTCTCAAACCGTGAGGAGTTATGTGACGTTCCACATACCACAAAAAATGGAATGACAAGAAATGTACATATAGGATAGTTTCAATGACAAATTCACTGACCTTCATCTCATTATTCCACAAATAATCATGGGTTCTCTGACCATACTTCTAGGGTAACTCAATCTGCAAAGTGTCTTCCCGTGAGGGATTTCACCATAAGGGGACTACTTTGGAGTTCATCCATTTGTACTTATTATCAACCATGACAAGACAATAATGAGTCATATTTACATCAAACAAACTTGGGTCCATTACCCAAACCTTTGTGTTATTGGGCTTTCTTCAAGGGTTGACATCAATGACAACCAACCTTAATCAACAAAATAAGCATTCATCATTCATTCATTAAGTACTTATAACATTCATTCATTCATTCATAGGAAAAAAATATTTCATGGAATTAGTTTATATTATCAAAAAAAATATGTCATAATGTTATTACAATCACTTCTTTTTTTGCTTTTTTATTTTCACAAATTTAGAAATCAACTGATCATCATCTGCAACATCTTTATCAGTTCTTTTGGTCACCTCTACAGATTTTCTTATTGTTTTTTGGGTCTTGTACTCACTATGTGGATGTTGTTGTAAGGTGTCAGGATCTACTGCAATAATGAAGAAATGTAGATTGATATGTTTTGTTTATATAAATACAAGTATTTCATTAATAAAAATAACATTAGAGTGGTGCTCTTTAACTAATGGGGCTGGATCATGTACTTCATATCCTTTACTATCTATCTCATCTTTTATAGGATGACCCTCTGTGTGATCTGGATTGAAACATCAAAGATTAAAATTAATACACTATTTTCAATTAAATATTTTCAACTGTAATTCATACTAAGTTTTTTGTAGCACATGAATACATCCATTACCAAGATGCATAGGCACATGACCTTCATTGGGTCATTCTCCATCCTCGAAATTATGTGTATTGTGGATTTCCTGCTTAAACAAAGAGTTTAAATATTTTATGGCCAAAATTAATAATGAATAGACCAAAAAACTAATCAATCTTAAATAAAATTTGTTGATTTTATTTACCTGCACACAGGGTGGATCACTGGAAGACTGTGTTTTCACAATTCCCAAGATTTTTTGGTGTTCAAAAACAGCTGCAAAGCCATGCTGGAAGCCAATCCTCAAGTCATCCTCCGTCGACACTTCGTTGAACCGATCGACCTGCAATTTTTCATAATATCATCAATTTATATTTTATGGTGAAATAAAAACAAATTTCTATGCAATTTATTATTTGGATACAATATTTGAGTTATTGATACTTACAATTCATGCCACCAGATTCGAATAACCACCAGGCCCAAGCTTGTGTTGACCATGCTTTTCTAGTATGGCCTTTATTTCCCTTGATGTGTCTGACAACCTATGAAAAGTTTGAAATACGTTAGATGTTTCAAATTTCATGTAAAAATAAAGAGTAATAAACATACAATTACATTGTTCAAAGTATTGCATACCTTCTTATGCCTGATGGTAGCTTTCCCTATTTTCTTAAATCCCTCTCCATTCCATCATCTAGTAGGGATTTCCACTCCCTTACTAGAATCATTGGAGGGTACTCGTACCTAGGGTTCATTTCTATATGAACCCTATATTGGTCCCTCACAATATTCATATGTTGGTCGGATTTCTTGAGGACCTCCACTCAATTGAATGTCTCAGCACCAAACAACCCAATCAAGTGATTAATGATCTCATCTTTCAAATTTTTTATTTATTTATCCCACCCTATGTGGATGGTGGGCCCAAATATATCCATTGACCAATCATTTAGATGTTAAAAAAAAAATCATTTCCTGTAAAATGATCATGTCATCATTAGTTTAAAAAAAATGATCTATGAGTAAATTTCAATCAGATTATATATAATAGTTAAAAGATTTTTTAAATACCTGGGATATTCTATATCTTTATGGGAATGACATTTTCCTCCACCAAAAATGTGGTATGTATTGTTCCCATGCTAATAACATGAGAAGATCCAAGAAATATTGCTTGAGCAATATCAATACTACTCTCTACTGCATTGACCCCCTGACCATGTTTTGCATGATCTGGTGTGCGTCGAGCAGTAGAGGGTGCACCCATATATTCCATCTAGGGTGTCTTTCTATGTGTTTCCGACAGTTCAATCAACAAAAATGGCACATTTTCATATGCATGTGGGGTTAGATGCTCATGATGTGAACACTCATCAATAGCATCAATAATAGGAGTAGGCCCCTCACCAGGATTGTGTGGATGCAAATACGCCTGTAAAAAAAAACCATATTTTAGTTCATGACATATATGAGTAGAAAATATAAAACCATAAATGAATTTATCTTCTAATTAAATATTATGCATCTTACATTCAACGACTGAGCTATCATCATCAAATGGTCAATATTTTCTCTAATCTCCTCTATTTGCGGTTGAATGAATACCAAATGAAGGATTTCCACATATATATTTTTTTACAAACTTCTTTAACATTTGAAAGGGGTTAAGAAATGATGCGATGTCAACATCTAACATTAGCTCATCCACATCCATTTCTATGTAATTCTTTGCTAATGGATATGTATCATGTGACATAAATATAGAAAACATTAATATCGAAATGAAACCAATAGACTCATAAAAAAATGTAATAATACAACATATTTAATGTGTACAATTACTATGGGTTATACCGGATGGGTCGAGGATGGTTTCCTATGATTTATCGGGGACTTGCCCCAATCAGGCGCAGCCTGCAATAAAAATATTGAAAACATTAATATCGAAATGAAACCAATAGACTCATCAAAAAATGTAATAATACAACATATTTAATTTGTACAATTAGTATGGGTTATACCAGCTGGGCCAAGGATGGTGTCCTCTGATCTATCGGGGACTTGCCCCGATCAAGCACAACCTGCAACAAAAATATTGAAAACATTAATATCGAAATGAAACCAATAGACTCTCGAAAAAACATAATTAAAAAACACATTTCTTATATTTAATTTGTACAATTTACAATGGGGTATACATGTTGCCCTGATGATGTCGTCATCTCATCCATCGGGAACTTTCCCCGATCAAAAACCTACAACAAAAATATTGAAACCACTAATATCGAAATGAAACCAATCGACTCTTGAAAAAAATTAATTAAAAATGAGGTATACATGTTGCCTACAGGATGGTGTCATTTAATGAAACATATTCCTTATATTTCTTATATCAAAATGAAACATTAACAAAAAACATTAATTAAGAAAAACATAATATATTAGATTCATTAATTATAGGTTTGGTGAAATGTTGTATTTACCACTCCCATAGTAACAATATTTGTATCTATTCGATTCAAATTGTAATTGATCAACAATTCTTCCCCTGCAACTATTGATTTTATGGAACACACGAAAAAACAGTTTCCTTCACACCCCTCGAATACACAATTGGGTTGTTTATTTGTAGACCTAGGTTGTGTAATGTTTATAAACCCTGCAATATTCCCCAATGCTTTTGGCCTTCTATCAATGTACATACTCAATACTTTATTTTGATTATTTTCTTTTAGATGTAAATAATTTGTAGACACTCTGTATCTGTGCATACTGTGTGTCTATTGTACCATCCACATCCAATCTCTATAATTGTAGCAGGGTTCGACATACTCCATCAATTCATTACATCTTACATAACCCACCTTTATGCCATCCATGCAAAACAAACCCAAACCGTGTAATGACGATGGTGCAATTCAAAATATTCTCTCGGTCACACAAAAATATGTGTTTAGATGAGGAAGATCCTTGGGTACCCATTGTTTCACTAGATGTTTGTACCTTAAGGTCACCTCGATGTCGCATATGTTCTCATCATCATAAGAACATAAACCTCCTTCCGTGAGAAAAAATTTCCATTCGTTTATGGAATTTTCTTCTAATATTTTGACATCTAGTTGATCTCCCTCTTTTAGGCCTACCATATGTCTCACTTTCCTCTAATATTCTTGAACTTCCCTCACTCAAGGAGGACATATCTGAAAAATACTTGTTTTGTTGTACCTGCACCCCATCAAATGAGAGAAATAGTTAACAAACATTCGCAGAAGACTACAATAAAATCCTAGATGATTTTTAGATGGGACAAGAGATCCATTCACAATTCATCCTACAAGTCTTTTATCCACTTCTCATTCTCTTGTTATTCTTGATGTTTCTCTTGTTTTGGGGTATATTGTAACTTCAAGTTGTGCACTTCACTTGTGAACATTTCATATATAGTTCTCTCATTATATAAATAAAATATGGAATATGGCATTTCCCTCATTTGAGATGTTCATTTGAAAACATTTTCAAGATATATTTATTATTAATTTGTTGTACCTTATGAAAAAACATTCCTCATACATTTTTTAATTAGAAGCCTCACAATAAAGTTGATGAGGAAAAGGATTGGATGAAAATAAATAAATCCCATTTTCTTGTTCTGTTGGAATGCATTTGTTCTTATTTGGCTAAGGATAATGAGATAATGTATCTGTTGTTAAGCATCATATTGTTGCGATGTACTACATTCCCTTGATATTGTATTTAAAGCATGTTATTCATTGAATATATAAGTGTGGGTGTGATGATAAAAGTGGTGATAGTGCATGTTTCCTTGTATTTTTCTTGAATATATCATATATTTCAATCCCTAGGAAGGTTTGTAGTGGAATAACTGTTAAAATCAGCATCAAAATGCATTCTCTAGATATGAGGTCATAAGTGACCACCCTGAATCTAGCCAGGGAGATTTGGATATTAACAAATTGTATCTCTGCCTCTGACCTAAACCAAGATTGTAGACATAGCTTGTAGTAGAATTCTAATCATCAAGATCACTGGCTCAATCATTATCATTACCCTTGTTCGGTTTGGATTTTCTCCTATAAGTCTTCTAACTAGTAACAACCATTCAAGTTGATGTCATTATCCCTTTCATGATGTTGGATCCCTTGGAAAAGAGTGTGTGTTATTCTACAAGCCATTTATGAGTCAGTTTCTTGATCGGTATAAGAACAAACTATACAAACGTTAATTCTACATGTCCATCAACAATTTTGAATGTTAATGGAAGTCATGCCTTGTTTGGATTTGGACAACCTTTTGTGTGACATCTAAATTTTATGATGGTAGACTAGAGTTGCTCAAGAAGAGATCATTCCATATGAATTCCTATTTAGCATATTCAAGACAACAACTCATGCGTCCAGGCCATTTTGGGAATGTTTTTACTTCATATATGTCCTCTATAAAATATGCAATCCTTACTTCTAGATTGTTGGAGATGACTCAAACTAAGTTATCATAATTCTCATTTTCTCTCAGGTGCCTTTCCAACATCATGTTAATGCATTGTTTAGAAGCCCACCTAATCCAAATGGATAGAATAATTGGAGTATATTGAGTTCTGGTGTTGAGCCTCAGTAAGTCACATGAATATTAGAGCCAAGCCTAGTAGTTTAATAAACCCATAAATAGAAGGACAAAATCATCATTAATTTATAGTCGCTTGATTGTGAGCTTCATTGATTATGCATAAGTTATATTAGGCATTCCTTTCAGATGAGGATCTACACTTATTTTGGTTGGCCCATTTGTACATAAATCCATAAGCTTGTCACTTAAAAATAAAATGGCAACACACTTATTTAGTTTCCAACCACATTTGAATATTGTCAGGAATTTATAAATGCTTGTGAATGTGCTAGAAATTTGAGGTCTTGTTCCAAGACTTGGCTTTATTTTTTCCAAATATGACTCATATGTTTTTCACTTAAATAAGAAATAATTAGAAATGCTTCACCATAAAAATCTCTCTAAGGTGATGACTACGTTGTGGTCCAACTGTTAATCAGTGGGAGTTTTCCATCACTAGCTAAGTTTGATTCCCAGAGATATGGTTCCTTAGGACATTTCCTTTGGCATCTAAATTGGGAATCCTTAGTGCTTAATGTAAATTCATGCCACCTCCATTGATTACACCTTGTGGTTGACTAGTGTATGATACCTCCATGCTTCCATTGATCTCATCTTGATGTATGTCACTTTCCTCTCTCATGAGGAAATGTGATATAAATGGTACGATACAAAAAGTAAAAGTGCACACATCGATAAAGATTGATCTTTGATGAGAGTAATCTATTTGATTTGTAGCTTTGTTGGTGATTTTGTTGACGTGAATATGTTTGTATTGAATGAAGAATATAGTGGAAAGAAACAAGAGGAACTTGCAAATATTTAGAAAAAGGAATTTGAATATGATGATGAAGATGTCAAATAATTGATTTTAAGGGGAGTTCCTTCTATTGAAACATCGAAAATGAGGTTGAATGACTTCCCAACATATTTCATGAACAACCTAGCACCTCAAAATTCGGGATTCTTCCCAAACAAATCTAGTGGCATGTCTTAGTGGCAAATAAATACTAGCAGCCATGTCTCCCACATAATTTGAATATGTTGCAACATCCAAAGAAATACAAAATTTAGTGTTCCTAAGAAGGTTGCTTGGATGACATAGGCATGGGACAAAACTGTCGAAAAATTTTGATGTTTGATAACCAAAGGTGTCTCTCTTTGTGTAGGAATCATGTAATTTCACTCAAATAAAATCATATAGCCTTTATCTATCACTTTTTCCAAGAGAAAGTTCATGATGGGTGGTCATGGTGCATTGTATGCCCACTCAAGAGATGGTATCAGACATAATGACCGAAGCATTACCTAAGGAAAATTTTTTGTATCATATAGGAAAATTGGGAGTAGAACTTGTCTAGGGGTAAGTATTTGGAATAAAGCAAACTTTGAATTTAGAAACATTCCAAATCATATTGATTAATTTTAATTTTTAGCTTTCATGGTTTGGATAAATTCACAAAAAGGCCAAGTGGTCAAAGAGGCTTTACATGTCATTTGTTCACGTGCATTTGAATTTTGGAGCTCTATGGAACCTTATAAATTCTTAATGAAATTCATAGTGCATAGGACAATTATACAATTTGATTTAAAATTTTGTAACAATTGTCGGGTAGGAGATCATTCCTTAAAATATTGTTTGATAATACTAGAGAAAATAAGGAATAAAATAAATGTAAATATTTCACAAAGCATACCTAAACATGAAAAATTGAATTCCAAGAATTTAAATTGATCACTAGATTGGGAGCAAGAAAAGGGAAGGACACACTTTTGTGAAGAACCCCTCAAATAAAACCTAGAAGGAAAGAAAGAAATATGTACTCATATTTGACAAGACAAAAAGAATATTTTAATGAACCCATATAAAGTTTTAGAAAATTGGATAAAGAAGAATAATTTCAAGGCTCTAGATGAATTTTTGGATTCATTAAGTGAGGAAGAATCCATAGAAAGGATGATAGAATTGATGACTATATTGAAGAATTGAAAGTATGGAATTAAAGTCATAAATAATTTGTGTCAATTGAATAAAAAAGAGACGCCTATAGATGATTATGATCATAAAATTTACCTATAAATTGAATGTTTTTTAATCCAACATGTTGTGGTTGACATTAGATCCTAGGTAAACATTCTTCCAAAGGAGACTTATATTAATATGGAGGTGCCTAATCTAGTTAGGTCAATAAACGTTTTAAAAATGGTGGATCAAATATTTGTAGAGCCCATTGGACTATTAAAAGGCATAGAAACAAGTATGTTAGGATTATCAACCGTGTTCATCTTTGAGTTTATTGACCTCCTCAAATGGGGCACAACATATGTAGGGTTACTTAGAAGACCATGGGGGAGGAATATGAAATAAATAATATCATCAGAAAAAGATAGAATAAAGTTCAAAGGAAATGGAGTAAGAATCATGATATCTCTAGACCCCAAGGAAGTCAAAGTTTGGTGGATGAAGAATTAGACATTAGAAAATTAGACCAAGTTATACAAGGAGTAAATTAGGATGTCAAACCTAATGGTAGATGACAACTACATTTAGGAACACCCGTGTTTGTGGGATGGAATTTAGATATTGAAATTTTTGAATGGAAGATGGAGAATTATGAGTCTAGAGCAAAGGATTGTTGGACCACTGAGGCTATACCTTAGGATAACTTCAAAGATTTATTCTCAATAAAATCCATACCAATTGTATTTGAAATAAATATTACACAATATCCCAACCTAATGCCCATAGGCTCAAATTCAACTAATTCACCCCAGACACAAATCACCTGCCATACATGTTGTTGGAGTGTCTAAAATTGTTGGAGAATAAGGTAAACTACAAATCTTGGTAAAATATTTTACATTATATGTTTTTTGTTAGTGGAGTACTCATGATCATTAACTATAGAACTGGACCACAAGAAGATTTGGAGGAAGCAAATTTACAGCATCTACTCAAATAACAAAATTCAAGCATGGATTCAACCCTAAGAGACATATTGATGATTGTCGCTTGCAGATGTTGGAGGGTGTCCACCTTTTTCATTTCTCCTTCAACACATGCTCAAATCGTATTATTCCATCCTTGAACAATTATTTCATGCCATAACATCCTATTTTTCTTTTATGCAAGAAAGATTTTCTCGTGCTACTATCACCCACTAGGAAGAAATCCACACCAATATTATTTTCAACCTAAGACTGTTCTCACAATGAAAATGATGCCAATGTTAAAAATAGGGTTTTAACTAAATTTCAGAAAGGATTACCAATTTCGGAGAGACATTTTTAGTAGCAAGAGGAGAGACATTATTGATTTTGGCGACATATCCACAGGTTTGGCCGGATAGCTGGGCTCCTATGCCTCTGTGAATGTCCAATTGAAATCCTGGACCCTTGAATATATCCATTGCTCTTCCTATGTTAAACGGGGTTTTTCTCCTCTACCTCCATCGGATGGATTTTTTTCTCTCTGAACCTGCCCTAAGCATCGAACAATGTATGTCGAGGAATCAAGACCAGTTTTGCTCCTTTTTCCTCGAATGAGGTTTTTCTTAGAGTTTTTTCTCAGCTAAAGTAGGCGCCCGATCATCACCATATTTTGCTTTGTAGTATTGAATGGGCGTGTGCGGGATGATTATAAGTTTGACATTTGTTTGTTTTTTTATTATTTTTTTTTAATTTAATTAATATATATTATATATATAATTACTATTAATTAACCTTGTCAAAAATGGTACGTACAAGGGGAATCCGACTTTTTAATTAAAACAAAGAATTGTGATGGTCCCTGCGGATGCTAACACAATGTGATTTATGTGCAATGATCTGCATGTCAAAGTGAATAAATTCAACCAAGCGTGGGTAAACAATGGGAGTAAATATAACTCTCTTAAGGTATCTAGATGCCTCGCCATCTAATTAGTGACACACATGAATGGATTAATGATATTCCCATTATCCCAAGAAACTATCTAGAGAAACCACGACCAAGGAAACAAGCTTAGCAAAATTAGCGAGGAAAGAAGACCCTATTGAGCTTGACTATAGTCCAACTTTGTGAAATGAATTGAGAGGTGTAGAATAAGTGGGAGTTGTTTTCAGCGGGAGTGAAATACCACTACTTTTAACATTATTTTACTTATTTCATGGGGAAAAGATGAGGCATTGCACATATGTTAAAAGATAATGCACATTTCATCAAAGTGTTGTCATTGATGGCAATGGTTGAAAGCTCATTCTTCACACACTTGATGGAAATGAGCTTAGGAAACCAAAGAGGATCATTGCTTTTAAGGATGAAGAAAGTTCTTGTAACAATCCATATGTTTTTAGCCAACTATAAGTATCTATCTTACAGTTCCTCCTTGTAAATTGGTGAATTGAGTCCTCATAGACTTAGAGAATGAGTGGCATATGATGCCAAATTCTTTGGCCCTTGATAGCATGTCATTTTCCATTATGTGAGTGGAATGCATCCTAAATTTATAGACACACTGGAGCCATGGATTCCCAATGATTGTCAAGCATTACAAGATATTGTAACCATGCAAGAACATTTTCATGGGTATTTATACCATAATCAATTCATCTTTTAAACCACTTTTTGCTCAAATGCACATTCATGGTCAATTGGACATTTTTCTTTTTTTTGGATGAGTATATTTGCATTCCTCTGTGGAATACTTTCAACCAATTTTGAACGATCTCTCCAATCATAGAAACATCACCGTTGAGCATGTCCATGTCCAACAATATCTGATTACAAAATAATTTGTGCAATGACTCGACCAACATTACTTATTCTAGATAATTATTAATATACTTGAAAAAATTTAGAGATATACTTCAAGATATGACATGAGATGATTGAGGTATTTAATATCCAAACTATTAAGTTCCATGTGGAAGAAACAAACTTATATTGGTAAAGTATACAAAATCACCTCTATTTCTCATCACCCAACAATCCTTTACTTTATGTTAAGAAAACAATAAAACTGGGAAATCTCCATAAGTTCTTAGTAGTACGTGTTTTTGTCCAACAAGCCAAAGAATACAACATAGGGAATATCCTTCCTTCAGATATTCAGGATAACATATATTCCTATTTATATGTTTTTGTGAGTCATGTTTGAGTCTAGAAACCATCCCATATGGTCATTGCATGCATCTAGTCTAACCATGTCAAATTTCAGTCCATACAAGCACAAATTGAAAAAAATTCAATGTTGGCCCCATTCACATGTCACTTATAAGCAGGGTCAAGTACATGAGCATGCACACCTTATTTTTGGGTTTTGATAGAATAACCAAAGAATATTTGATTGTCTAATTCTTTGTTTGAGTCATGTTTGAGTCCAAAAACCCTCCCATACTGTCAATGCATGTGTGTTGTTCTAACATGTCATGAAATTTCAGTCCATACAAGCACAAATTGAAAAAAAAAATCAACATTGGCCCCATTCACATTAATTATTCTATACGATTTTTGTTTGATTGTAGAATTATTTGTGTGAGTCATGTTTGAGTCTGGAAACAGTCCCATATCGTCAATGCATGCATCTAGTCTAACCATGTCAAATTTCAGTCCATACAAACACAAATTGAAAAACTTTCAACGTTGGCCCCATTCACATGTCATTTATATGCATCGGTTTCAAGTACATGAGCAGGCGATGCCACCCAAAAATTTGGCCTTGTAATACCCCTAGGTCGAACCCCATCTGTAAATGTAAATGAAAATGTACTTAATTTGGTGAGTTGTATGATATCATTTTTTCATGCACCTTCCATGGTATAGTGCGCACATGTACTGCGCACTAAAATGATGAAGTGTGCACATTCTAGGATACCGCGCGTAGAAAACTTAAGTATGCACAATTTTGAAGCCAAAGATCCTTTTGTGTATATGTTGTGTTTTATAGGTTGGTGAGCCAGTTATTATAATCTAGGAGGCTTATGTGTTGAATTAGGCTGAAGAGCCTAGATGTTAAAGGCCAGTGAGCCTATTTTTGTATATGTCTTATCATTAATATAATACATCACTACGTGTAGACCAACAACGATAAAAGAGTATGGGGGACTAAAATCCACTAGTTTGGGAAATGGGGGGGGGGGGGGATTAAACTCCACCAGTTTGGGAAATGGGGTAAAGTTAAGGATAAGGGGCTGCTTGGAGATTAAGTCCAAATGAATATTATATTAATATTCCTTAAAGTATAAAGTATGGATAATTATTTTATCCCAAGTTCTAAGAATGGGGACAGGCTAAAGTAGTTCCTCAACATGACAAGTGTCAAACTAGGAACATGCATACATATAGTTTGGACATAGTTTGTTTTCCCATTCATTCCATCATCATTCACTCACTCATTCAATTGTCCTCCATACCTTCATGTATTTGTACCTATACCTATACATGTACTTGTACCTAGTTAGCCTAGGAGCTGGACTGAAGGAGCGGGTTGTCAGGCCCATGGGATATTGAAGAGGCAGGTTGTTAGGCCCATGAACAATTTCTCTCTAGGTGAGAGATTTGTTGGAAATTGATTTTCCGAAGGTGCCAAACTGTAGCTACATGGCTATGAGACTTCCTACCCAGCCTGTTGTTGAATCCCCAGAAAGGAAGTGGGGCAGCCAAAGGACTCTTGAGCAAAGAAGGGGCACACTTCCTGGGGTGGGATAGGCATGTGGGGAATGAGGGACTATAGGTTGTTAGTTCGAGTTGGAACCTATGAAGGAGTTTTTCCTGTTGTCTGGGATACATCATCCTGGTTAGGAATCCCTTTACCCAGGTGGCATTTAGTCCCAGCTCGGGGGTGAACCACTACTGAGAGTGATGAGCAGTGTGGTCTAAGGTTGGGAGGTTCGTGGAAGGTCTGCATGCAATTGATGATATTTTTACCAAGAGAAGTGTCCATTTTGTGTTAAATTACATGTTCCATTATTATATATGCGTTTATTTTTATGGGTTATTCATGTGTGTGTTGCATGTGTATTTTTATTATTATTTTGTATGAATATGTGCATTTGCAGAATGTATTTTTCTATTTTAATTTTTATATATAAAGTTACACAAGAGTTTATGTGCGTATATGTTTTAATTTTGTACACGGTTCAAAAATTGTATGTGGCATAGCCCAATTGGATGTTGGGGATGCTACAATATGGTATCAAAGCTCCAGTTTACAACATTGAGCCTGGATGGGCCGAGCAAGTTGAATTGAAGTGAAATTTCACAGAGAATTGATTTCGAAGTGGCCAAATTTCAAGTTACAGAGCGTCCATGGTAAAAATTAGAAGCAATTGCGTAGAATTGGGCAGAAGCCCTAATTACTATTGTTAAATTCGTGGGAAAATTGAGAAATTTGGCCAAGTGTTGAGATATTCTTAATTAATATCTATCCTAGCAAATTCAGACCGGGAATTGATCGAATTTGATGTTACAGGGAAGCCATGGAAGATGGAGCGAGATTAGTTGATTAAAATTCTCAATTTGTGAATTGAGTTTGGGAAAACGTTGTTCGAGGAATGTCAACCGGCATCTATTGTTGTTGTAGAGGTTGAATTGGTGTTATCAGGGTGAAATTGAACAATCATAGTTGTAGAACGTCTACGGTCAAAATTGGGAAAAAGTTAGGCAAAAGTCCCAATTTCTGCAGCGGAATTCAGGAGGAATTGATGAGCATAAAAAAATAAAAATAAATGTGCACACTAAAAATGAATGATGCACAGTGAAAAGATTGTGATGTGTGGAAAATAAGGGTGCATGGTTGTGCGCGCTAAAATTTGGCGCAGTGCAGTTCAGAGTGGAAATGCGCAAAAAATATTGGTGTGCAGGTGTGCGCACTTAAATTTGGCGTTGCACGGTATAGTGGAAATGTGCGGAAAATATTGGTGCGCGGGTATGCACACTTAAATTTGGCATTGCACAGTGTAGAGTGGTAATGCGTGGAAAATATTGGTGCCCATGTGTGCACACTTAAATTTGGCATTGTGCAGTAAAGAGTGGTAATGTGCGGAAAATATTTGGTGTGTGGGTGTGCACACTTAAATTTTGCGTTGCGCGGTGCAGAGTGGTAACGCGTGAAAAATAATGGTGTGCGGATGTGCAAACTAAATTTAGCACTGCGTGGTGCGGATTGGGTGTGCGCACACATAATATTGGCATGCATGGTGTGTGCAGTATTGGCAGAGCACAAAGGAATTTTGTTGGTGCGCGTGCAATGTAGGTATATTCTTGTCGCACGATAGTTTACTTAATGGTGTGTGTGTAGTACTAGTGAACGATGGGAGCATACTAAACTTTGGCATGGTGTATCGCATAGAGTGCAATGCACGCGGAATATTAGCGTGTGACACAAGAATTTCATGCAATAGGTATTAGTGCATGAACCAAAATTGTGCACGGTAGACATTTGCGCGCAACACAAAAGTAGTGCACACCAGATATTGGCGCGACATAGAAGTGATCCACATTGGTTAAAGGTGCATGAAGCATGCACTACTTTATGGTGTTGTTTTGCATGCTAAATATATGTTATTCATGTGTGTGTTGCATGTGTATTTTTATTATTATTATGTATGATCTATGCATTTGCATAATGTATTTGTCTGTTTTAAGTTTTATATATAATGTTTCGCAAGAGTTTTTGTGTGTATATGTTTTAATTTTGTATACAGTTCGAAATTTTTATGTGGCATAGCCCAGTTGGATGTTGGGGATGCTACAATATGGTAAAATATGGGATGCTACAATATGCTATAATATGGAATTTTTATCCACTCAAAAACAACGAGAACAAAGTGTACCAAGGTACACTTTGTCTTTGCAGATCAAATGGAAGAGCCTGGAGAGAGATTTCTAATGGTGTAAATCATTTGTCAAACAGAGGTTTTATGAGAAAGTTACAAGACAAAGAGTGGAGGGTAAATTTTAAGACCCAACTAACTTTGAATGGCCATAACTTTCTACTCAAGACTCAGAATTGAGCATGGAAGGAAGAATTGGAAAGGTCTTGGACAGTACAATATAACTATTCACCCAAAAAAATTGAGTTGAACATACAATTTCTTAGAAAATCAGAAGAAATAAGTATGATTTATTATTGAACCAGAATGGTTCATATTTTTCATGAAATTGATGAGTGAGTTAACCTGACAAAGTTTTGTTCGCTACAAATTTTGCAGAGTTAACAACAACTAGATCAGACTAGGATCAACACAGAGTGTAGAGGAATGGAAGATGCACACGGGGATTACAGCCATGAAGATGAGATCAGAGGGATGGATGTCCATATGGGCATTGAAGGAACAAACTCCAATGGACATGGAGAAGGAAAGGATGAAAACATAAATCTGGCAGAGACCATCAAAAATTTGTAGAAAGATGTCCAAAGCAATAAAGTTGATAATGAAAGGTTTATGAGAGCCAAGGAGAAGTAGGAGGACTTCAACATGAATTTAATGCAGAGCTTGAATAGAATAGAAAATAAATTCGATAAGGAGAGTGGCTCAAGAAAATTAGGAAGTCATGGGTCTCCCGATGAGAAGAGAAGAACAAGAAGTGTTAGCATGCATCACCATCACTCCCCGAGGCCTTCCAATAGGAGAGCACACAACAAATAAATTACATCCTCTGTCAGGAATCATAATAGGTCTAGGGTGGATGAGCTACGAGTTGAAATCAACAAAATCAAACCTCCTACATTTGATGGTGATCACAAGAAGGATGAAGATGTAGAGACATGGTTGTTGGGCATGAGAAAGTATTTTCAATTGCATAATTATTCTTCTCATGCAGAAGGAAGAATTTTCATCTATCAAATCAAGGTAAAGGCATCCATGTGGTGGGATCAACTTGTGCATGTGAAACACATTAAAGAGAAAAATGTTACTTGGAGGGAATTCAAGAAGTATTTTGAAAAGAAATATTTGACTAAGAGATATTATGACAAGAAAATGAAAGAGTTATTTGAACTCAAACCTGGGAGTATGACCATAGATGAATATGAAAGAATGGTTTTAGAACTGTTGAAGTATGTTTATTTCATCAAGGATGAGACAATTAAGATTCAAGGGTATTTGAGTTGATTGTCATCTTTCATCAGTGAAAAAATACAATATGATGATCCCAAAACATTGGAGGAGACCATAAGGCAACCTAAATGCCTATATGATCAACAAAAAGCAAGGCCAACTTTCCAAAAAGCTTGGGAAGACAAGAAGAAATTCAAGATGGATCAGAGGAAGAAGGGGACTAAGCCACCATTCTTTAGAAATAGTCCTCAAGGACAACCAACTTCTAGAGAACCCAGAATGATGGAGACGGGGGGGGGAATTCTAAGGCAACCACCTATTCAATGTTGGGTTTGTAAAGGAGATCATATGTTTAGATATTGTCCTCACATAGGTGAAAAAGTGAGAAATATTCACAATGTACAAAAGCTGAAACAGTGGAATGCATGGGAAAAAATGTACCAAGGATATACGCAGCCCTGGACAACAAGCAAGCAGAATATCAATCACATATGATTGAAGTGGAAGGTATGATCAACAACCAAACCATTGCTATTTTAATTGATTTAAAATCTAGTCATAGTTATATAGATTCTAAGATGGTGGAAATTTTGCATTTTCCAAGAAGAAAGCATGGAAAATATTGTTTGGTGCAGCTGGATACCGGAGCCAAAAGAAAATTTAATGAGATGGTTAAGTCATGTCCTATGGACATGAATGGAATGAGAACCAAGGAAAATTTGAGCATCTTGCCTTTAGGTTCCTATGACTATCTAATTGGGATGGATTGGTTGAACCAACATCATGCTATTCTAGACTGTCATAACAAGGAATTTACTTGCTTGGATGAGGAAAGGAACCTAAGTACAGTGCAGGGAATTCCCAGGGCAATAACCATCCAAGAAATTTCAGCATTGCAGCCGAAGAAATGTTATAGAAAAAAGTGTCAAATATTGGAGGAAACACCTAAGGATAGAGTGCAAAATATTGAAGATTATGCAATCCTAAAAGAGTTAGAATAGGTATTTAAAGAAATACCAATATTACCCCCTAAAAGAGACATTGATTTCTCCATAAATCTGATGCCTGGAGCAACTCTAGTATCTAAGACTCCCTATAGGATGAGTACATTGGAATTGAAGGAGTTGCAATTGAAACTTGAAGAGCTCCTGAAGAAGGGGTATATACACCCAAGTGTGTCACCTTGGGGTGCCCCGATTTTATTTGTGAAGAAAAAGGGTGGAACATTGAGAATTTGTATTGACTTTAGGCAGTTGAACAAAGTAACTGTGAAGAATAAGTATCCTTTTCCAAGGATCGATGACCTCTTTGATCAGTTGAAAGATGAAAAAATATTATCCAAGATTGATCTCAGGTCAGTTTATCGTTAGGTAAGAATTAAAGAAGAAGATATCAGCAAGACTAATTTCAGAACAGGGTATGGTCATTATGAGTTCAAAATGGTGTCATTTGGCTTATCAAATGCACCGGTTGTCTTCATGTGTTTAATGGATGGTATTTTCAGAGAATACTTAGATAAGTTTGTCATTGTATTTTTAGATGGAATTATTATATATTCTAAATCGAAGAAAGAGCATGAACAACACTTGAGGATGGTATTATAAGTATTAAGGGAGCATCAGTTGTATGCCAAATTGAGAAAATGCTCATTTTATTAGAATCAAATTCATTATTTGGGACATATCATTTCAGAGGAAGGGATAGCAGTGGATCCTGAGAAGATAGAATCCATTAGAGGATGATTAATGCCAAAGAATGTGATAGAGGTCAGATCATTCATGGGCCTTGCAGGATACTATAGGATATTTGTTGAAGGATTCTCAAAGATTGCACACCCAATCACTTCCCTACAAATTAAGTATGTGGAGTTTCAATGGACATTGGATTGTGAAAAGAATTTCCAACACTTGAATCAATTATTAACCAATTCTTCAATTTTAAGGACTTCAGATCCAAATAAAGACTACATTGTATGCACAGATGCATGTAAAGAAGGACTTGGTGGAGTCCTCATTCAAAATGGGTTCGTTGTATGTTATGAATCAAGGAAGTTGAAGGAGCATGAAAGGTACTATGCCACTCATTATTTGGATTTGGAAGCCATGGTGCATGCCTTGAGGAAGTGGAGGCACTACCTCATGGGGGAAAGGTTCGAGCTAAGGACAAGCCATAATGGTATGAAATATTTATTTGATCAACCAACTCTAAATGCTAGCCAAAGCAGGTGGTTAGAATTTCTCATTGAATATGACTTTGATATAAATCATATCAAAGGGAAAGAGAATAAGGTGGTTGATGCACTCAACAGAAGAGTGCATGAGTTGCATGCTACAACCATTATCATGTACCAATAATATTTGAAATATAGAATCTTGGAGGCTGCAAAATTCGATTTGCAATACAAGGAATTGGTGGTAAAATTACAGCAAGATATTTTGCAACAGAAAATTGAAGACTATAAGCTAGAAAATGATGAAATTCTCATGTACAGGGGCATAATTTATGTACCAAATTCCCAGGAATTGAAGAATCTAATATTGAGAGAAATTCATAATGTACCTTATGTCGGGCACCCAGGTTATCAAAAAACTATTGCAGTTGTCAAGAGACAGTATTATTGGCCAGGAATGAAGAAGGAAGTTGTTGATTTTATTGCCAAATGTTTGGAGTGTCAAAAGGTAAAGGATGAGCATAGACACCCAGCTGGTTTGTTGCAGCCATTACCCATTCCTGAGTGGAAATGGGAAGTTGTAACAATGGATTTCATCACCAAACTTCCCAGAAAAAACAAGCAGCATGATTCTATTATGGTAGTGGTGGATAAGATTACTAAAGCTTCCCATTTTATTCCAGTAAAGCTCAGTCACAAGGAAACCAACATTGTTGATGTTTATATGAGAGAAATTTCTCAATTACATGGTATACCCAAGAAAATTGTGTCTGACAGAGATCCAAAATTTACATCAAAATTTTGGAAAGGATTATTTAAGGGATTTGGAACAAATTTGAATTTTAGCACAACTTATCATCCAGAATCAAATGGACAAACTGAGAGGGTGAATCAAGTGATTGAGGATATGTTGAGGATGTATGTGATGGATAAACCATCAAAATGGGAAGACTACCTACACTTAGTATAGTTTTATTATAACAATGGGAACCAAGAATCTCTAAAGATGAGCCCATTTGAGGCACTTTATGGAAGAAGGTGCAACACATTGGTAAGCTAGGACAACCCAACAGATAGAGAAGGAGTTGGGCTAGAATTACTCAAGGAAATGGAAGAGAAAATGGTGAAAATAAAACATAATTTAAAGGCTACCCAAGACAAGAAGAAAAGCTATGTTGATAAGGGCAGAACTCACAGGGAATTTAAAGTAGGAGACCATGTATTCTTGAAAGTGAAGGCCAACAAAAGTTCCCTGAAGTTGGGAAATTGTTCAAAATTGGAAGCTCTATATTGTGGGACATTTGAAATCCTAGAGAGGATTGGGCCTTTAGCATACATGCTTGCCTTGTCTACATCAATGACCATTCATAATGTATGTCATGTATCATTGCTTAATAAATATATACATGATTCTAACCATGTTATTGATTGGAATGTGATTTAGGTGGAGCAAGAAGGCGCTTTCCAAGTACATCCGGTATGCATTCTGGACCAAAAAATCAAACAGCTCCAGAATCGATCCATAGACCTTGTAAAGGTCCAATGGACCTGGTACGGTCCTGAGGACACAACTTGGGAGCATGAAGATGCTATGCGGGCAGAATACCTACATCTTTTTGAGGATTTTTTAAATTTTGGTTGTATATGTGTAATTATTGCACTAAGGATAGTGCATAAATAAGGGGAGGGGAATGTAATACCCCTAGGTTGAACCCCAACTGTAAATGTAAATGAAAATGTACTTAAGCCGATGAGTTGTTTGATATCATTTTTGCATGCACCTTCCATGGTATAGTGCGCACATTTACTATGCACTAAAATGATGAAGTGTGCACATTCCAGGATACCACACACAAAAAACTTAAGTGCACACGATTTTGAGGCCAGAGAGCCTTTTGTGTATATGTTGTGTTTTATAGGATGGTGAGCTAGTTATTATAAGCTAGGAGGATTATGTGATGAATTAGGCTGGAGAGCCTAGATGCTAAAATCCAGTGAGATTATTTTTGTATATGTCTTATCATTAATATAATACATCGTTGCATGTAGACTGACCATGATAAAAGAGTATGGGGGACTAAACTCCACTAGTTAGGGAAAGGGGGGGCTAAAAGTTATGGATAAGGGGATAATCTAGGGAGCTTAAGCCAAAAAGGAATATTATAATAATATTCCTTAAAGTATAAAGTATGGATAATTATTTTATCCTAAATTCTAAGGATGGGGACAAGTGGGCCAAAGTAATTCTCAACATGACAAGTGTCAAGTTGGGAAAATTCATACATATAGTTTGGACTTAGTTCATTTTCCCATTCATTCCATCATGATTCACTCACTCATTCAGTTATCCTTCGTACCTTCATATACCTGTACCTATAACTATACACATACCTTCCTGTCATTGTTCTTGTACCCATACATGTACATGTACATGTACCTGGTTAGCTTAGGAGTTGGATTGAAGAAGTGGGTTGTCAGGCCGACCATGGAATATTGAAGAGGTGGGTTGTTAGTCCTGTGAGAAATTTCTCTCTAGGTGAGAGAATTGTTGGGAATTGATTTCCCGAAGGTGCCAAACTGCAACTACGGGGCTCTAAGACTTCATGTTCGGCCTGTTACCAAAGCCCTGGAAAATAAGTGGGGCAGTTGAAGGATTGTTGAGAAGATAAGGGGCACACTTCCTCGAGTGGGAAAATCATGTGGGGAATGAGGGACTATAGTATGTTAGTTCGAGTTGGCACAATTTTTTTCCTGTTGTCTGAGATACATCATCCTAGTTAGGAATCCCTTTACCCAAGTGGAGTTTAGTCCCAGCTCGAGGGTGATCCACTACTGAGAGTGATGAGCAGTGTGGTCTAAGGTTGGGAGATTCATGGAAGGTCTGCATGCAGTTGGTGATATTTTTACCAAGACAAGTGTCCTTTTTGTGTTAAATTACATGATGCATTATTATGTATGCATTTATTTTTATGGGTTATTCCTGCGTGTGTTGCATGTGTATTTTTATTATTATTCTGTATGAATCTGTGCATTTTCATAATGTATTTTTTTGTTTTAAGTTATATATATATATATATATATATGCAAGAGTTTATGTGTGTATATGTTTTAATTTCATATACAGTTCAAAAACTTTATGTGGCATAGTCCAGTTGTATGTTGGGGATGCTAGAAGCCTTGTCATCCTTCACATTAATTATTTATAGGCTTGTTGTTTGATTTTCGAATTGTTTTTGCAAGTCATGTTTGATTCTGGAAACCCTCCCATACCATCAATGCATGTGTCTAGTCTAACCATGTCAAATTTCAGTCCATACAAGAAAAAATTGAAAAATTTCAACGTTCTCCCCATTCACGTGTCATTTATATGTGTTGGTTTCAAGTACATGAGCAGGCGATGCCACCCCAAAAATTGGCCTTGTCGTTCTTCACATTTATTATTCTATAGGATTGTTGTTTGATTGTTGAATTGTTTGTGTGAGTCATGTTTGAGTATGGAAACCCTCTCATGCGGTCATTGCATGTGTCTAGTCTAACCAGGGAAAATTTCAATCCATACAAGCACAAATTGAAAAAAATTCAACGTTGGCCCCATTCACATGTCACTTATAAGCAGGGTTAAGTACATGAGCAGGCACACCTTATTTTTGGTTTTTTATAGAATAACCAAACAATATTGGATTGTCAAATTCTTTTTTGAGTCATGTTTGAGTCCAGAAACCCTCCCATACCGTCAATGCATGTGTGTTGTCCTAACATGTCATGAAATTTCATTCCATACAAGCACAAATTGAAAAACAAATTCAACATTGGCCCCATTCACATTAATTATTCTATAGTCTTGTTGTTTGATTATTGAATTATTTGTGTGAATCATGTTTGAGTCTGAAAACCCTCCCATATCATCAATGCATGTGTCTAGTCTAACCATGTCAAATTTCAATCCATACAAGCACAAATTGAAAAACTTTCAACGTTGGCACCATTCACATGTAATTTATATGCCTTGGTTTTAAGTACATGAGCAGGCACGCCTTATCTTTGAGTTATTAAATATTATATAATAATGAACTAGGTGAAATAAGCATAGTTGTGCATTAACCTTGCCGAGCTTCTCTTAGTTTTGAGAATTGTTTAATATTCTCTATTGAACGGGGCCAACCACGTGAAGGTGGAAGATCCCCCCCCCCC